>BHFT01039720.1:0-22830 GCA_004320025.1 Laticauda laticaudata | reverse complement strand
AAAAAAAAAAAAAAAGAGAGATTCATTGTTCTCTTGTATTGCAGATGAAAACAATAACAACCCCCTCTCTTTTGCTTGCATAACATACCTTCTACAATTTCAGTAGAATTAACCAATCAAAAGAGCAGAAATTGAGGGGGAGAGATATATAGGTGGGATTTGAAGAGGAGGCAGTCACTGTGGTAGTCCAATGGCAGCAGAGTCGGACAGTGGGGAGGAACATGGGCCAGTCCAGGAGTCTGGGGAGGACTCAGAGGAGGGTCCTTCGTCTGATACAGAGATGGGGCCAGGGCCATCTGGGAGTTATGATTTGACTCCAGAGCCTTCAAAATCTGACAGCAGCAAGGACCCAGTTCCCAGTGCGCATGTGCACAGCTGCCAGAAGGCAAAAACAGTTAAGACAAAAGGGGCCCTCCCATAAGACATAAAGGAGGAGCAAAGGGACAGGAACCTTTGCAGGAAGCAACTTTTTTCATACTGGTCGCTTTGAAACCTGAAGTTTGGTGTTGAATTTGTGTTCTGTTTTTGCCTCATATAACTAATTGGACATTTAGTCATTGGCAGCATTTCAAGGAAGATAAAGGTGCATGCTTATCAGACTTATCCTGAAGGACTTTGGCAGAATTCCATGGGACTATTTACAAACTGTTTCAGACTTATTACGGGCTGTGAATGATTAAAATTCACAGCCATTAAAATAAACAAAAAAGGGTTTTGGGACTAATGTGTGTTTGTCAGTGTCTCCATAAGCCTTGGTCAGAACAGTCCCATACCTGGAACCTGAGGCTCAGATATGAGACGGACCAAGCTGGGAATGGCTTGGATCTGGGTGGATCCCTGCCTAGCAAATGGTGGGATTTGATTAACAGTGGCAATGGGAACTGGTAGGATTTCATGTTGTACAGTGGTGGATTAAGGCTCACTGGTGTCCTAAGCACTGACAAATCTTAGTGCCCCCCTCCTTTTTTGTACATACTGTTGAGGTAATTTACTGTTAGGAGAATGAGCGCATACAGGGAGACATATTGAGAGAAGTGTTGAATAATGCACACACAGCACACAGATATACTGCACAGTAAATGTAGGTTTTTCACTTTCAATAAAGTTTCAGCAAAGTTCAAACACAGTCCAAAGTCATTCACAGGTTAAATCAGTCAGTTTTCAGTCCAGGGATAATCCAGTAACAAATTCCAGTATCAAAAACAGTTCAGTATCAGACTTCCATCAAATCCAAGAATAGCAGTCAATTAGGAAGAACAGCAAAACTCTCCAACAGAAGGAAACAGAGACTCACACTCTCTTCTAAGACTAAGACAACCCAGGTTTCTGGCTCCATCTTGTGGCCGTTTGAGAAACCACACCCAATTACAGTTTTGCATTTTCTTAAAGATACAGTATTAAAATGTCTGTCCTGGTTTATATATTTCCAACGCAAATAGCTGTTAGGTGACTTACATTCCTAATACATACTGTACAAATGAAGCCATATTCTCAACTTTGTGGTGCCCCTTTGGGTCTGGTGCCCTAAGCACATGCTTAGTCTGCTTAACGGTTAATACACCACTGATGTTGTATACAATAACAATATCTTTAAACAACATTTTAAGACTATAAAACAACTTTTGCCTATTCCAGATCCTTGTGAAGGACTTAGTAGGTGGATAAAAATGTCAAATCCAGTCTAAACATCTGGCTGACTGTGCAATGAAACATAATAATTATAATATCTGACTAGCTTATATCTCAGTTATAACTAAACAGCTTAATGAAGTATTGCATAAAGAAGACATCAGCTACTGGTTAATAATTGGCAAAATATCTGATTCAAAAAGACCTAGTGAAAGAACAACACTGGGGAAAGTATAGACTGATAACGTGCTTAAATTGCTCACAAGAATCATAGTGGACAGCATCCAAGATGATTTAGAAGAAAATAACATCCTCCCAGTAGGAAAAAAAAAGGAACAAAAGGGAAATATAGCGACCCAAAAGATCAGTTTCTGATTGATTAAATGATTCTGTAAAAGTGCAAAAATCAAAAAACCAATTTACATACGGTCTGGGCTGATTATAAAAAGGCATTTGATTTAACTAATATTTGGAAGATTAATTGCTGCTTTGATTAGGTCAACTTACTAAAATTGATGGGTCTGCTATAGATTGGTATATTAATTTTGGCATATGTTCTTAATTGGTTTCTGGATAATATGTTCTCAATCTGTTTGCCATACATACTTATTGACTTCTTCCCTGCGCCTGATTGTTTTTTAGTGTTCTGTTTGTATTTGGCTTGAGTTAACATGACTCCATTTAAATTGGTGAGTAATTAAGCAGCTGTAATTGGTTGTCAGGCAACAATACTGTAGACTTATATGTCTCCCTAAATTCAGTCCAACAATTACAAATTTGCGTCTTGCAATATCTCTAATCCCTGGAATAATTTAAGTCCCTCTCCTTGTCATTTAGATCAGGGGTCTCCAACCTTGGCAACTTTAAGCCTGGATGATTTCAAGGCTGGGGAATTCTGGGAGTTGAAGTCCTCAGGCATAAAGTTGCCAAGGTTGGAGTCCCCTGATTTAGATTACAAAATAGAATGAGCAACACATTATTTCACTTAGAAGAGATGGAGTTACACCTATTAAAATTTTAATTATTCACTGACCACCTGACTAATCAAAGTTTACCCCATAATGGCTTATATTACATGGAATTATCTTATGTGAGCATCTGAACAGGTGAATGTTTGAATTATTTAAATAGATAACTTGAATTACTTGTAGATACCATATGCCATATTAGGAAGAGGGCCAGGAATGTTCCTAGTTTCCTAATTTGACAATGTGGTAAATCAGTGGTTGCCAACCAGTGGGCTGGGGACCACTGGTGGTCCACGAGAAAATGTTGGTGGTCCGCAGAGAAATGTCACTCCCAAAGCACCTCCCAAAGCAATTAATCCAGGCTGCACAGGAACACAAGGCTGCACTGCCCACATGGCCCATGGGAACACAAGGCTTTTGTCACTTGCATTGCAAACAACACAAGGTAGTGAGGGGAGCGGGGCAAGGGCGGAGGGGGGAACTTGCCACACTCACCCATGCACCTCGCCTGGCCACTGGGCCGTTTCTTTCTTCTTCTGCTTTTCGCTGCATGCAAGGAAAGCAGCAAAAGTCTTTCTTCTCTCTCCCAAACTCCGCCAGAAATGAGTCTTTGTGACCCTGCAAGGCATCCTGCTCCAAGAGGCTGTGCCGGCAAAGACTCATTTCTGGTGGAGTTTGGGGGAGAGAAAGAAAGGATTTAAAATTATGAGTTTGGTGGTCCCTGAGGTCCAAAAGGTTGGCGACCCCTGTGCTAAATGACACATGAATGTATCCTTGAAAAAGATAAGCTTCTTCTGTGGCGCAAGCAGTTTGCACCAGTAATCCCTATTCTTGACCTTGCAGTCAAAATACTGCTGCTAGATTAATATTGAACAGCCTTATGGATTAACAAAACAGACAAAGCTTCTGTGTTTATGGCAACATTCATAACACATGTGCTTAAGTGAACCATGGTTTACTCGATCCAGTTTTCAAGGTTTGCCTGAATCTAATCACATAGACTATATTTGCATAATATTCAGTGTCCAGATATGTGTTTGGCTAGTTTGTGATTCATTGTGCTGTGTTTTGTGGAAAGGGTGAATTTAAGTTTGGAGAAATATATATGAACTAAGACAGGCTAGTTACAATTCAGCTTTATGATTCACAAATGGTTTATATGTGAATGCAGAGTTCTAACTAGCCTTTGCCCATATTCTTTCTTATTCCTCAAAATAAGCCAGTAGAAACTTCCATAAATGAGCATTTCTTGGTTCATCCAATCACCATCTTTTAATGACCCTACAATTCCTTGCAAGGTGGAGTCTGGCAGGGGTGGGATTTAACTGGTGTTACTACCGGTTCGGTGAGAGTGCATCTTGCTGCGCGCGCATGTAAAGCACTTCCCAAAAAACATCAGCTATGCCTCCCGGACAGCTGACAAGCACAGTGCATGGGTGCGCAGCATTTGAAAATCCTCCTCTTTCCTGCTTTTTCAAATCAGCTGCATTGCGCAAAGCAACTGAGGTTGAAAAAGCAGAAAATAAAGGACAGCCAAGAGCCCAGGCAAGTGGGTGGGCCATACAGATGACCAAAATGTCATCGCATCGAACCAGTTCAGTATTTGCTGCTCTTCAGAGCTACCAGTTCTATTGAACCGGGCCAAACCGGTAGCATCCCACCCCTGGAGTCTGGGCAACTGAATGGAGCTGAGTGTTTATTGGCTGGATGCCCTTCCTGTCACTAATGTGGAGTTATATTCAGCAGATATATATTCACTGTGTCCAGAGAGAGAAGTATCTGCCTCTGTCTAGGATCAAACTCACAGCCACCTGATTGTGAAGTGAGAGCTCCACCTCTAGGCCACCACACCACCCATTTCTTGGTTCATCCAAACTTGATTAATTTTCAAAACAAATTACTTAACTCACAAAATAAAATCCTCGTTAACATGGATGGTAAAAAGTGTATCTAATGACATGAGCAGCACTCTCAAAAGCTTATGCCTTTCATTAAAATTGGATAATCAGAAAAGGCCCTACTATCATACCCCTTAATTTTTTTACTGCTTCCATAGGAGTTTGATTTCACCAAAATTATCATTCAAAGTAAATTGGAGCTAAGATATTTCTGCACAAATCTTAACTAATTTTGCTAGGATTTAGTTTGCACCTGCAAGTTTATAAACACTCAACTGGGAATAACAGAATCACTGAGAGTTAGTTGGGGACCATATACATTTTCACAAATAAATAACTCCCACTGAAGTCCTACTTTCGAACATCTTTCCCTCAGAAATGTGATAGGCCTCTGTCCTTCTGGGTTTCCAGAAAGTCTTGAAGACTTGACTGGCCCCATAACAATAGTGGAATAGTATGTGGCAGAAACCAGGAAAGTTATTTGCTGGATGTGAGAAATGTGGGGAAGGACCAGTAGTTTTATGATGATTTTACACTTTGTATTAGTTTTACCATTGTGAAGTCCTTGGGGCTGTCTGTGCTTAGTCATTTTCTCACAAATGACTCAAATGGTGGAGTATGGGGGTGAGAAAGGAAGACTTTTGCTGCTTCTGCTGCTTTCCTTGCATGAAGCCAAAAGTCTCTCTCTCTCTCTCTCTCTCTCTCTCTCTCTCTCTCTCTCTCTCCCTCCCTCCCTCCCTCTCTCTCTCCTTCTCTCCTTCTCTCTCTCTCTCTCTCTCTCTCTCTCTCCCCTGAGAATGGAGCTGCGACCCCTGCTCTATATCACTTAGTTGGGTAATGAAATTTCTGTGAGAAAATAACCAAGATCAGACAACACCGAGAACCCCACCACCATTCAACCCTGAACTGCAAATATTCTCTTCTACTGGTATTTTATTATTGCTTGTAAGCCACCCAGGGATATGATACATAAAATGGGCGGCCATATCAATCTTTTAAAGAAATCAATAAAAATAAGTCACTTTTTGAGTAGGCATGTATGAGAAAAACAGATGTTTAATGATAAAAGGCCATCATTTGCAAGTGCCTGAATTGTAGCCATTGAAATGTTATCCATTGAAGGTCAATTCATTTGCCATTCTTAATGTACAGGTTTGCCTATTGGAGTCATAGATTGATCAGAAACTATGGTTAGGGGAGTGAAAACTTTTCATCAAATCCTGATAACTGTATGTTTCAGAGAAAGAAATTAATATCAATTAATGTGCCAGTATGCAAAACTGAAAATGTGGCAGACTGAAAAATTTCTGTATTTCTCAAAAGACATGTTTTGCTCCATAATCAATTTCTAAAGAAATAGGAAGAAATATAGCCAAAGAGGATAAAAAAATTGTTTTTATTTCAACAGCTGATAAAGCATCAGCAAGTAAATGTGCCTTCCTGTATTTTCTATGTATTATTATTCATTGTTGAGCTCCTTTTTCTCATTTTTTTTTTATAATTATTCCACCCAGTAGGGAGAATTTGTGCAATCAGTCAAATGAAAGAACAGTGATTTCATCTGGAAACAATGGTAAGACAATAACATGCATAGATTGCACTGAAAAAATTGTGTACAAGAGGTTGGGAACACTGTGCCATATAATCTGCCAATTGTTTACCTGTCAAAGTACAATTACTGCAGAAATACATATTGGGGCTGCTAAGCTGAATTATGGGTAGCATTTGAAGGGCTGTATTATTTTGTTAATATTTGAACTTGTTAGGGAAGGCTAAGAGGACACACCAGCTAGGCAAGAACATTATCATCTCTTGAATATTATTATCTCTTGAAGACAATAAAGAGCCACAGGAAATGACAGTATTTGATTCAACCAGTTGACTACCTGTTGACATTGCCAACTTAAAGCAGATATAATCCAGATATAACCATATTTAGAAGAGATTAAGTGGCGCAAAGAGCCATGGAAAGATAGATGCTTGGCATGGCATGACAAGATAGAAAGACCTGCACATGTGTTAGAGAACAAATGAAAGCATATGATATCATCAAGAGAGTAAAAGAATTGGAATGGAAAAGGGCTAGTCCCATAGCAAAAAGAACTGGTGGCAGGTGGACCAAGGCAATCATAGAATGATTGATAAAATCATTGATAAAAGACATCCACCAAAGAGACCTAAAACAAGATGGATCAACAACATCAGCAAGTATTGTGGATCCAATTGTCAAAAAAAAAAAAAAAGCTCAGGACCATAGTGGTTGGAAACATGCAGAAGAAGCCTTTATCCTGCAATGGATAGACAATGGCTAAAATGATGAAGAGAGTAGATTAATTGAAGCAACTGTATTGTTAATTTCAATATTAATTATAGTATTACATACCCATATTAATTTTAGTGGGTCAGGATTCCACCTAAAATAGGAACAAACCTTGATGCATATCTCAATATGATGTAATTCATGGCTAAGTAGGGCCAGGCTATCTGTGGGGCCACCTTTCCCTAAGGACAACTACCTGTCCTACCAGATCTGTTCATTGCTTGGATTTGAACTGCCATTACTTACCTGAGTCCTTGCAATGCCTTATGGCAGAAAACTTGCTTTTGTAGAGAGGAATAAAAGAGTACATTTTTTTTTAAAAATCATATTTGAATGTTCTCCACAGCTTTGATCAAAAAACTCAAGAGGACAGGGAACCATATCGTTGAAGTCCCCCTTTATTTGCATACATGAGATGCATGCAATGCACATTAAAAATCTTGACTTTTTGACCAACCCTGTAGACACCACTGCCTGAAGACAAGGGTATCTATCGCTCATTTCCTAATCAATATAGACCCAAACTTCTGGCAGGACTGCATTGCTTTCAATGAGCAGAACAGCAAAAGCTTCTTGTAATCCCTTTCTGTACAATCTCTCCACTCTACAAAGGGAAAAAAAGATGTCACAAGTCAGGCAGAGGACAACATCTACTGACTATAATGGAATCAGAAGGCTGATTTACAAGCAATTTACAATGCTTGTAAATGGGCCATAAAGTTGTTTTATAAAGTTGTCTGCTTATTAAAAACAGAATGATTCTAAGATCAGAACTACCATGATGTGACATATCAAAAATTGGACTTCTGGCTATAGAGGAGATAGAGAATGGAGGATTTTAACATTACAAACATTATTATTGTCTGTTTATCCAACCAATAAAATAATATTTAAAGTGAATAATTTCTGATGATTCGGGCTTTAACCAATAACCTAAGAATTTTGGAATATCTTTGGGTATGCTTGTAAAGGTAATGATGTCAAATATAATGCATTTGAAACTTCCAAATATTTGGTGACTACATACACCAAGAACTCTTTCTAATAAAATAATTATTTATGTTTTCTTCCAAAGTTTTTCAACTTCAGTTTACAAATCCTACTGTTTGTCTCTTTACATTTGGTTCATGACCTGAGATTGAATATCTTCCCCCAGGCTTTCAAAAGCAAGCTAAAACCTAAACACTTTGGGCCAGACCTGGCAATCTTGTTTGTTTGGGAAATTTTCACAGGAGATTTAAATAATAATAATTAGTCATGTACATGAGAAGTAATTATATACCAAAGAATGATACTTTTGCAATGTCTATAATTAAGGAACAGTTTAGGTTTTAATTATCCACTGCTATCTTCAGTGACTGATAATCCAGCTATGAAACAAACATTAAATATAAGCACAACACTTTTCAAAGTCAGGAATAGGCCATCTGAGTTTTCATTTATGACTGTGGCTTTCTCACTTACTTGAAGTTTCAGGGAATTTGTGCTAAAATCTTCAAATGCTCGGGTGAAAATAATTTTTGTATAAGTTATTCAAAACTTTGGATGTTCCTTTGATGAGCTTAACTCCCTTGGACAGACTTATGCTCTGATTTTGCAATATCTAAATCACCCCAATGGGAGTTAAGCAGTTCAAACTTAAAGTGGATTTTTGTCATCAGTAAAATCTCAAAAGCAAATAGAATTCAGTATTTTTTTAAAAAAATCTACTTTTAGATTACATTTGTGGTTTTCCTTTGAAATAGTGGCTTGCAACGTCCCAGCGTGCTCTTCTTGAGGTCAGTGCTATTATTCAGAGGAATCCTTATAACATTCATCAAAATGACAGATACAAGGCTGCCCCATTAGGATGCAAGTTTCTCCTTTTTGCAAAAGCCTTTGGGGGAAGCCTTAATGTAGACAGGAGAGGCTGAGAAGAAAACGGTACATCTCTATCAAGTCTGTGTAACACCAAAACTCTACTTTTTTTCAAACCTCCAGACTGCTCACATCATCCAAATTTTTACCACTGGTTTGTTGGGTGTGGCTTGGACACGCTTTGTGTGTGCGTGTACACTTTGCACACATGCGCCAAACGTACACTTTGCACAGGCGCAGAGGCTTTCTGACTCACTTCCTGCAAGCCTGCACTCTCCCTATCACTTCAGCAGCTGACGGACGTGCAGCAATCTGCTGTGCCATGCAAAGCAGCTGCACTTCAAAAGCAGGACATAAAAGTTAGTATGGAAGCCCAGGTGGGCAGGTGGGCCAAACAGCCGTGCATCGAAGAGAACCGGTTTGGTGTCTGCTGCTCATCAGTACTACCAGCTTGGCAGAACCAGACCAAAGTAGAATACCACCACTGAAAATGATGATCCCTGACAGAACATTTTTACAGATTTTAGTTTTATTGTTATTTTTTAAAAAACAAATGAAAATCTATAAGAGGTATGCATGTAGTAAGCTTAAAATGCCATTTGAAATCTTTTTCAAGATGCAACTGTTTTTTCTTTGAAGACATTTCACTCCGCAGAGCTGAAGAAGCTTCTTAGATGAGAAGCGAAACGTCTTCAAAGATAAACCAGAAAATCCCATTGCCTCTTGAAAAAACACCTTTGGGACAACCATGACTTGGATGACTGAGAATCTCCAGAGATACAATTTTAAACATTTCTGACATAGGGCTGTACAACCTACAGCCCACCAAGCAGCAAATTTACAGCTGCTCCCAAACACATGCTGCTGAGCATCTCTACGCTTCACTTCTGCTGATCAGCATTTTAGGGATTTCTTTGCCACCCACAGGATTTTTAATTTACCAGGCCCATGCAGGCCTGGTCTGAAGTGTCATACTAGTTTGCAAATCACTTGATCCTATGACCTTCTAGCCATATTTTTTTCATCTTTCTAGTTTGCCTTCTAAATACCGGAGGTGTTTTTTTTTTAAGTTGCAGTTTTCAGAAAAAACACTGCAGTATATCTTGCATTTTTCAATTCGCTAATGTGTGTGTGTATCTTTCAGGAACAATTCACATTTATTTAATGGTGACTTCCATGTTTTTGAAGTGGTGGCTGTTGCCCAAAACAATTTTAGCCCAAACTTAAGGTTGGATTTTTAATGGAAGTGACTTAAAAGAGCTTACAGAGGTTATATAAAATGGAGGTGTTTACCATATGAATGGTTTTCTCTTGTATGAAATGTTTCATAATAGAATAGTGACAATTACAGTTCCTATCAGAATGATAACTCAACATACATAAAACTTCCTATTTTCCCCACAGCAGCAACCCTGTGAAGTGGGTTGGGCTGAGAGAGAGTGACCGGCCCAAGGTCATCTTGACAGACTTGAATATTGGGTGCTATCCAACAAAATGAAATTCAACAGTGAAAAAAATAAAGTTCTACATTTAGGCAAGAAAAATAAAATGCACAGGTACAGTATATGTGGTACCTCGCTCAATAGTAGTGACTGTGGGAGGGATCTTGGAGTTCTAGTGGACAATCATTAAAATATGATCCACAGAACAATTGTATGAGATGGTACCTAGAGGTTCTACCTAGGGCACAGAGTATGCCCTGCTTTGGATTCGTTTCCTAAAAATATGTTTTCCTCCTGCTATACCCGGAAATCTTATCATCCTGTGAAAAGATATAATCACCTCTCCTATCTAAAGGCCTCTTATTATCTACCCTCTCAGTTGTGCTATACTGTGTACCTAGAATTGCTTGTAAGCTTGTGTGATGCCATCACCTATACTTCATTCTCCTTATCAAAATCATTATTATGTCTTTTGTCTGCATTGATCCAGTAGCCTGAAGGGGCACACCGTCATTTTTAATTTAAAATCAGATGAATTCTGACATACAGGGGAAGAGAAATTTGGCCCAAGTGGAGATTACTTCATTATGCCACTTATTAAAAACATAGCTAAATGCATGAATTATTTGTGGCTGAAACTTAATATTACTAGTTAAACCTATGGAGAGACAAGTAAAAAGTAAGAAAATGGAAAAGTAAGAAATGAAATGGGTTGGGAAAGAGAATTCACTTTAGTGAACTCTTGATTTGAATCAGTGACATTTTCAACTTCAGAGATACTTATAAGATGTTTCCGCTAAAAAAAAAGCCTCAAACCACTCTTTATAAATATTTGCTACTGACAAATCAATTTGATATGCAATTTTGAAAGACTCAATGTAATAAGGAACTAGAGTTCTCCATTTTGCCTAAACAAAAAATAGTATATTTTAGACTATGACTTTATTCCACAACACAATTATTTTAGACCCCCTGCATTTATAAAGTAAAGCATTACAAAATAACTGTGCTATTGAAGACCTACTGTCTACTTCTGATTTATTGTCTACTTTTGACTATGTCATAATTGTACAGAATATAAATAAAAGATTTTTTTATTTGTGGGTGATCACATGCATAATGTCTCTCGGCTTCTGTTTTATATTTTGTAACATGGAAGAATAAACAAATTCAAATGACTTCAAATAGTTGATGGAAGAACAAGCAATATTGTAATAACTGTCTTCTGCAGTAATGTTGAATTGCCACCAGAGTTAATCATAGTGTTTGTAAATGTGCATAGTTTATGTTGCTATTTCTGTGGCTAGAAAATGAAAACAGGTACCCCCAATACAGTCTACAGTATAGCCCAGCATTCCTCAACTTGGGCGTATGCTATGTTGAATTTAAAACCCCCATAATTCCCAACCAATTGAGTATAGGGCAATGTATAAAAGCCCAGGGTTCTCTGCCAGATTGCTGGGTGGATGTGACTATGGAGGGCGTGGCCTAGTCAGCCTCCTGCACCATGGAGGGAGGGGGTGTTTTTGCCCTCCCTGGGCTCTGGAGGCTTTCCTTGAGCCTTCAGGAGGGCAAAAATGTTCTCTCCGGGCTCTGGAGGCTCTCTGGAAGTCAGAAACAGGCCCATTTTTCAACTTCTCCAAGCCTCTGTGCATGCCCTGCACTTACCTGCATCCAAAACGGGCCACGTGGGGACTCCTGGGAGGGGAGGGGTGGGCAGGGCCAGCCAGGAGTGGGGTTTGGGGGTTTTCCAAACTGCAAAATCTTACCTACAGGATCTCCTGAATCGCTGCGAACCCCCAGAAGCAATACCCTTGCTTCTATGTTTCAGTGACAATTTTATTAAAATGATGACTAGTTTAGTGTAGCGGTTAAAGTATCAGGCTACCAATTGAGAGACCATGAGTTCTAGTACTACCATAGGCATAAAGTCACTTGGTTGACCTTGAGCCAGTCCAATAGGATGGAGTTAAGGGCAAAAGTTTTCTGGAACCCTTGCCAAGGACTACTCCAGGTGGTTGCCACTAGTCACTGACTCAAAAGCACACCCACACCCATATTGCCACTGACTCAAAAGCACACCCACACCCATATACAAAGAGGTAATAATGGTGACCAATAAACATCCTCCAAACATAATCAAATAAACACATGACTCAGATGCTTATATTTGTGTCTGTAATGACTTCGTGATGTTTAAAAAACATTAAGCACAATAACTAATAATAAGGGCTCTCAGCTACTGAGATCATGATGATATTTTTTTCACATTGGCTTTGATGTCTCCAAAATTTAATGCAGATATTTTCCTGGTTCCTTTATGACATATTGTCTGGTAATGATGCCAGACTTTCTTGAAATATAAAGACAGACTGATTCATACAACCTATTGAGCATATTTTACTTATGGAATAAAGAAACAAATTGTAGAATCCTTGGTGCCCTTTGAGCTTATTTGGTTGTCTGCAGATGTTTCATTACCTGACTAGGTAACACCAGTTCAACCCTGAGCTAGAAGGAAACAAAGTTCTTGTGACAAAATATTATCTTTGACACAATGCGCACAACCCTGAGATCAACTGAATCTACGTGGATAGAGACACCATTAGCATGGTTTGAGTGGCATTAACTTTTTCTGCACATATATGTTTCTAATTTCTAATTTGTTATATATAATATTGTGAAAAAATTAAAAACATAGATGAATTCTAAACACCATCTTTCTGGACTTGCAGTAGACTTGCAATAGAAGTAATTTCTTACCTAGAAGTTGATGTTAGACAAAGATAAAGAATTGGAGAACGGTCAATTAGCAGAGCTAGACAATCCATTATCCACATGGAAAGCTGGACCATTTAGGTCCATATTTAGAAAGTTTGTATTGTAATATATGAAATTAGTTTTTACTCATGTATATATTTGAGGCAATTATTGCATGGTTGCTAGGATAATTATTATGCTGTTCTCTTCATCTTTCTGGTTTCCTTTTCCTTCTACATCTAAAACACGGTTAATTGTTGCAAGATTTAATTCTTGTGTATAGAAATATATCATCACCGATGAGGGCAATTGAGCCAGATGTGTCCAGATTCATGCATGGATGGGAGGTTGGGAAAGCTCATTAATTCTGCTTTGACATGACCTCACCAGCCCTTGAAGGATGCAAGAGTTATATCAGACTGCTGCATTAATTAGCCATTTCATCATCCAACATATTAATATTGCCCTCGTGTTGTTTTAAAATAGGAGTGTCTTTTTTTAAAAAAAATCATAGCATTTCTTAATTTAGATGACTTAAGCATAAATAACAGGTTTAGAAAAAAAAGCATGTTCTTTCCCCTTCTGAAAGGTGAAAATTTGACAAATGGTAGCTATCATATTTTCAAGGACACTATTTAACATTCTGCTCTGCCAGAAAAAATAAATCTTGATTTCATTATTTACTTTTTAATTACAACCAGGCATGTATTTTATGTTATGACTTTACTTAGGCAAACAAGGCAACATCTGCAACACTGTTTGGTGCACTTTGCAAGCTAAGATATATTTCAAGAGGCTTCATTTTGCACTGGAGATCTTTCAGTTCGGTATAGTTTGGTTAACTGAGAAAAGAGACCAGTGGTAGAAATCAGTGGTTGGATTCAAATTTGTTACTCCCGTAAAAAAGTGGTTTGGTGGGAGTGGTGTGGCTTGGTGGGTGTAGTGTGGCTTAGTGAGTGTGGCAGGAAAAAGACACAGTAAAATCTCCATTCCCTCCTCACTCCTGGGAGAAGGTTACTGCAAAATCCCCATTCCCTCCCCACCCCACTAACCTGCTTTCTAGCTCTGTTCTCCTGTGCAGGGCAACAAAAGAAGCCCCAGTCAATCAGCTGGGACTGGTGGCAAGGCCAGTCAGAGGTGGTATTTGCCGGTTCTTCAAACTACTCAAAATGTCCGCTACCAGTTCTCCAGAACTGGTCAAAACCTGCTGAATGCCATCTCTGGTAGAAATGCAATTTTCAGGGAAGGAAGAAAAAAGTTTCTTGGGAAGCTGCAGTCTTTCTTTATTCAACCTTTCTATCACATCATAATAGAATCTGCACTGAAGATAAACAGGAACTTCTGCAACTAAAGCCTTGTTAATATTTTGAGGCAGGCAAAAGCAAAGCCGAGAGAAAGAAAGATAGGCAGGCTTAAGTTTCCCCAACAAAGATTTCCCACCAGAGGCACCTACAGGATCATGTGATTTCATCAAAATGATGAAGGTAGCTTTGCACTCAAGCTTTGCTCCTTTTGTACATTTATGTGATGTCACTCAGCCCATATAAAAGGGGTAGAACTTGCTTACCATTGACACAGCACTGCTTTCGCCATTTCGCCCATCTAATCCATCCAGTGGACATTTCTGCTTTCCACTTCTGAATTAATCCATCCATGAAATAACTCTTATTATATATAAAAGTAAAATTTTGGAGCGGCCCAATGGCCTAGGGATATTGCTCTCATCTCAGAGTCAGAAGGGCTGTGAGTTCGATCCTAGGTAGCGGCAGATATTTCTCTCTGGGCAGAGTGAGTAATTGTCTATTGTGAACTTTGCATAGCCATCAGGAAGAGCATCTGGCCAGTAAATGCTTGAGCTCTGCTCAGTCATCCCCATTCCACCCTGATGCAACGAATTACAGTGTCATTAAAACACAAACACACACACACACAATTTCTTGGCCTTTTGGCAAAGATCAAATATAGCATAAATAATTAAAGTGAAAAAATTCAAAAGAATTTTGTCTCGTCTGATTAAGTAAGGCACATTATATTATGAAACCTGTAGGTATTTAAACTTTAATTTGTAAAATTTTGAGACAGAAGTCATATTTATAAGAAGATTTTAATATCTAATTCAATCCACTTCAGTTAGTTGTATTACACTTCAGCTGAGAAAGACAATTAGTTAGAATTAAGTACCAGATTGCTGTTTTTTAAAAAAGGATATTTCCTATACAAAAACACCTTGGGATATTAAACCAGTTCTAAAAATCTTCCTAACGAAACTTTGAAAATCTGTAAACTATTCAAGTTTTTTAAGCCGAATATAGTTGACAGGGGACCATATCTAATGGTCCTTGGATGCTCTTATCTAATGGTCCTTGGATGCTCTTAGAAGTTTCAGGTTTTATTTAACAAGTCACCTCCATTCTGTAGACTAAGAGGGCAGGGTAGTGGTAGAAATTGCTTAGGCTGCTACTAAACTCACTGTGTTTGCAGATGCAGATTACAAAATGGTGGGTATGAACACAGTAGTTTTGACTTTGGACACATATTTGGCAGTTCCTATGATCCTGCATCTCTTTCATGCATTCAGAAAATCATGGCTAAACTGGGTCTAGAACAGCGATCACTAACTGGTGGTCCGTGAGAAAATTTTGGTGGTCCGCAGAAAAATTATTTGCATTTTTTATATTGCACTAAATCAGGAGTCATCGAACTAAAGCCCGTGGGCTAGATGGGCAATTTATTATTACACAGCATTCATGCAACAAAAATCTAAAACGTTCAGCTACTCAGTGATAGTAAATCAATAGTAACTCGTAACTTGTTCATTACTTGTAGAGCAGAACTAGGCAGCTTCTGAAGTGGAAGCAACATGAATTAGAACATGAATCTCAACATGAATTAGAAGAACAAGCTAGCTGAATTTGCTTAACCTATCACTGATTTTATTGCTTTCATTTATTATTAAGCTTGTTAAACTAATGCAGATTAAAATAAACATATACAATAAGAATGAACAATTTAAAATACAATTTCCAAGTTAGTGGATAGAAGTCCACTAGAAAAGGCACATTTTTGGAATAATTGCAGACAAAATTAGGAAGTCATGTAGTAAGTGAGGAGGGTCATCTCACTTCACTTTTGGAACTGTCCTCCAATGAAGCCTTACTGGACCCAATTAATATATAGTTTGACCTGGTTGTAAGGCAACTTCTTTTGTACGTAGAGATCTCAGAGGTGGGCTATTACTTGTTTATTTCCTTGTCAAAATTAAATTTCACCTTTTTACTAAGATGTCCACAGTACATCAATAACCACATCTTAAATGTATCTGGTTGTTTTTCAAAATATCATGCCTTCTTCAGAGGGATACAATCAAGATCAACTAATACCACTCTATAAAGCCTTAGTAAGACCACACCTAGAGAACTGCATCCAGTTTTGGTCACCACACTATAAAAAGGATGTTGTGACTCTAGAAAAAGTGCAGAGAAGAGCAACCAGGATGACCTGGAGACTAAAATATATGATGAACAGTTACAGGAACTGAGCATGGCTAGTCTAGTGAAGAGAAGGACCAGGGGAGACATGACAGCAGTCTTCCAATATTTGAGGGGCTGCCACAGAGAGGAAGGGCTCAAGCTGTTTTCCAAAGCATCTGAAGGCTAGATGGAATGGATGGAAACTGAACAAGGAGAGATTTAACCTGGAAATAAGAAGAAACTTTCTGACAGTGAGAACAATCCACCAAGGGAACAGCTTGCCCTCAGAAGTTGTGGGAGCGCCATCACTTGAGACTTTCAAGAAGAGATTGATCTGCCATTTGTCAGAAATGGAGTAGGGTCTCCCGCTTGGTTGGGGGGTTGGACTAGATGACCTACAAGGTCCTTCCCAAATCTAGTGACCTACAAGGTCCTTCCCAAATCTGATTATCTGTTCTTCTTTGAGAATCCTTTATTCTTGCGATGTTGCCTAAGGATCTATCTAGTTTCTATGTCTTCTTTGATACTTGTATTTCATTTTAGTGAAATGGATAAGAATGTCACCAGGGGTGGGATTCTGCCAGTTCACACCTATTCGCTAGAACCGGTTCTTAACATGCTAAGCAGTTTGGAGAACCGGTTGTTAGAAGAAAGGAAACATTCTGGTGTTGCTTACAGAAACTGCCTCTCCATTAACCCTTATTGCATTCTTGGCAGGATTAGACGTTCGCTGCTTCTCAGGAACGTGTCTGGACTTTTTCCCCACATTTGCTGATACTGTTGCATTGTGTTGGAGTGCACCATTCAAAGTTTACAAGGGCACTGAAAAAAGTGACTTATGACCGTTTTTCAGACTTACAACTGTTGTAGCATCCCACAGTCATGAGAGGCCAGCGAGGAGATGTGTGCCTCGATGTGAGTGATATTGAGTTGGCCACACCCAGCCAATACCTGACCACCAAGCCATATCCATCCATCACATGACTACAAGCCACACTCAGACTAAGCACGCCCACAGAATTGGTTGTTCAAAAATTTGAATCCCACCCTTGCTTCTCTTGAGGCTTGGGACACGGAGTTCAAAGCCCAGTTCCATCTGCATGCGAACGGATGCCAAGAATGGAAGAGATCGTACGATATACTCTAACAACTCGGGGAAAACCCTCATGCATCGCGACTATAGTCCGTGTGCGCTCTCGAGCTGCTAATATCTGTATCCTTCCAGTGAGCGCTCAGATAAGTCCCTCATATCATGCATTCCGGCGTCCCACTTATATCACATGCAAGAAGTTTTCACTGTATCTATCGCAGTGAGACGGAATTATACATACTCTACAATGTAATAGATCCGGCAATCACACGCGAGCGAGAGTCAATATAGTGACTCTTACATATATACCCATTCTGTATCAGTCATTAAACTTCCCTACCTAGTTATCACTTGTGCATAGTCACTCTCCTAACATTTGACCTAACCTCACATCCGAGCTGCCCAGGCTGAACCGCTCAGAAAACGTGAGATCTGGAAGCAAGCACAACAGGGGGTACAACAGAGAGACGATCTACACCAGCACTCAATAATAAGGTGCCATCTTGTCGCTAATATATATATAGTGGCCATACCCGTGATATGCGTTTGCATACCGAATATACATCCTCTAGGCTTCTCTACTGAACATCCTGTTTTAACATCCCCGCCCTATCATACTACCCATGTCCGTTCTTTTTCCTTTCTTTTCCGTTCTGTTTATGCAAATTTTTGCCACTTTTTGGAGCAGATGACAACAGATGGAGCACCCCCGAAATTTTGCTTGTCCGCTGTGTCCTTTTTGCATCCGTTTTGCATCCGTCGGCCAGTGGAACCTAGCCTTAAGATACATGATTTCCACTCTCAGACTTTGTGAAGATGATGGCCATATAAAAAGAGTGTTTGGTTTTTTTTTTTCTAAAGGGTGGAAATGGTCTTCTTAGTATTTCCATGAGAATTATATTAAGGGTACATAGTACAATACATAAAATATTAGCAATGAATATAGTGGCTTTGCCATATTTCTTGGAGATCCAGTTGTGCTCTAAGCCTGGCCAATGGTTATACTGAATGCTATGAATGGAATTAGAACTACTGATTATGTTTCTGTGTTTTAATATTATTTTTGGTATCATTTTTATTTTACTGTTTTATAGCTGTATTTTACTTATTGTTCTTGGTGTTTTAAAACTGTTTTTAAAATGTCCAGAATCACATGTGTGAAATAGGAGGCTATACATATAATTAAATATGGAATAATAATTAAAAAAAAAACAAATAAATATATCTTGATTGACTAGCTTCTTGTTTTCAGGTTAATGTTATCCTGATTTGAATGAACTGTTCTTGTATGCTATTTTCCGATTTGTAATTAGCTTGAATTCACAGGATAATGGTGGGAAATTGATGTTTGTCCCTTTTTTAAATTCTGATATTTATCAGTCACTATAGTAATTTTTGTAGAAATCCTATTTTTTAATCAGGGCAGTTCCATATTAAGAAAATAACTTGGTCGTTTTCTGGATCAGAAACTGCTGGAGGTCAAGAAAGCTGTGAGAAGTGTACAATAATAATCTGTAAAAAAATAATTCCTCAAAACACATAAGAAAGAAGGAAAAACCTCTTGTTCTGATCATCAAAACCATTTTAAGAAACTTGAACTGGAAGCTAAAAATTAAATGTGCAGGGAAAATAAGTCTTACCATGACAAGACAATTGCATAAGGGAAGTATCTGACAAGCGTCCCGAGAAATAGCTGGTCCATAATTATTCTCTTCAGTAACAAAGAAAGGCAAAGAAAAAAAAATGGTTCCCCAGTCAGCCCCAGTTTCCACTGATTTTTCTTGTAACAGACTTCCAGAGATCAAGTTCCCCTTCATTGTGTTATAAATGCTTTTAGCAAATTGCCAGTTAAATACCAAGAACATATTCGAATATGCATTTGTATTGTATAAAATTGCCTCGCATTCTGTTCTTGAGAAGCTGAAGATCATAATAACAGGGAAGTGTGCCTTTTCTGCTGTGGCACCTACTGAGTGAATTGCCTCCCCCAAATATGGACACTCCCTAATTTTGTGGAATCTGCAAAATTGGGAAGAGCTGGCTCTTCCCCAGGCATTGTGGGCAGAACACTGGGAGCTATAGCATGGGTGCATGTATTCAGCAATTAATGTTTTTATTGAGCCTCATTGTAGCTTTAATTTTTCTTTTAATTTTCTTCCCTTTCCACCATTCTCAGATGATAAATGAACCAATTAATTATTATTTTTTTAAAATGACATTGAAATATTTATACTTACCTCACGGGCACAAGCATCACTGGCGTTTGCAGCCTCACGTGAGTGCTCTCGGCCCCACTCATGTGAGTGTCGTGGGTGCTCTCAGCACCACAAGTGTTGGCAGGTGCATGTGCACGCACCTACCTCTCCCATGAATCCACTCCCTCTTTCCCCCCTCCCCTCCCACCTCAGGCCCACTAACCCAGAAAGGTTGGGGAACACTTTCTGCCATCTTCCTTATGTCAACTCATCTGCCATCTTCCTTATGTCAATTCATAAAATATTTCTGTGGTCTTTTCAGAGTTGTCAACAGAAAGGGAGGGGGAAGCAGTGGGCAGCTTGCATTCCATAAATGTTTTCAAAGATAGTTTCTAGGTGACCTAAGTTTCTGCTGTGCAAAATTCTAACTGGAGAACATGATTGATGACTCTTGGCTATGGATGTGTCCCATTGGAGAATATGAATTATGATACACCCAGGGGGTGGGGAAAAACCAGGGTCAAGGGTGACAATGAATTATGTGTCTCAGAGTTGGCTAAACCCAGGTAATGCCACATCTTTTAACCCCCAATAAATCTTTTTGGAGTTTGGCTAGNGTACCCATTTCATGTATTCATAACTATGTATATACTTATACCTATTATCTTGTAAGTGATTGACAAATCAAATAAAAATAAATAAAATAAATAGACTCATGATTTAAATGGGGTTAAAGTGTCAGAATCCTGACACCTTAATTTTCTTCTTCAACTCCCCACTGCCTACCCTTTCTTCAGAGCAGGCTTTATTCTTAGCAAGCATTGAGTCTCCAGGCACTCATTGTCTGATGCTCTGGATGATTCAGAAGAAAGGTGACATTTTCCCTTCAACACAGGCACATTTAAAAGGGAGCTTTGACAAGTGCCAATGCTGAATTTCTGTGATGCAGTAAAAGTTTAATATCCATAGATAACATTTCACTACCTTGAATAGCATGTAAAATGAGCAACAGAAGACTAGCTTTAGCATGTATGTTTCCATACCATTCCTGACTTTTTACCCTGGGGTTAAAACTTGAATTCTGATTACTCAGTCGTGGTCAAACATGAAGCCAAAGGATGTCATTTACAAATAGGCAGAGTTGATAGCCCAGGCAAGTTCAGTAGATGCAAAAAGCAGAAAAGCCACCCAAAAATGAATTCATTATCCAAGTTTATTGTGTCCTTGTGGAATAAAGATGTCCTATGCATCTTCTAAAAGTTAAAAAAAAATATCTCAGATAATTTCAATTTCAAAGATATGAAATGTCTACTTACTTGCAGTGAAGGGATTCGAATAATTTATCAACCAGTTCTCTGCCCTAATGATTTCTTCCAACAACCAGTTCACCAAACTGCTCAGAAAGTTAACAACCGGTTCCCCCGAAGTGGTGTGAACTGGCTGAATCCCACCAATGTTTCATACCACTTCGGGAGAACTACTTTTTGTTGGCTACATTTGCTTAAATTGTTTTGACATTTCAGCATTCTCAGATAGATTGAAATCAGATTCATTTGGGGTTTGGATCTGAATCTTTTATAAAAACCTTGGATATCTTCCTTTGGCAGTTTCTCTAGGTACCTTTTAATCTTATGAGTTTGTAGTGCTCTGCACTTTGAAATCAGCATTGGTAGGAGAGAAAAACCAATGGGCATACTAACTTGGTAAAATCAAGGATTCTTGAGAAAAAGGGCACCAGGGACCTTAGGCTAGGCTTCCTCAGTCTGGAATGTTCCAGAATGGACAACAATTCTCTGTGGCTTGGCTTTTTCCTAAGACTAAGGACTGAAGTTACCCTTGAAAAGTTCCTCAAGTCCTACTTAGTTCAAAATGAGATAGCTAGATTATTAATCTTCATGATACCACATGATGTGTGGCTTTTGGGGCACAATTTTGGCTGCTGTTATTAAATCTTTAAATCCTGACTGGCTTGAAGTTTAGCAATCTAAACAATGTCTTCTTTTATTATGAATCTGCAGACATGAAGACCTGCTAGAAAAGCCTTTTGGAAGATAACCATGTTATTAAATCTCTGTTCATTGAATACATAGGGGGAACCTTCCCTGGCATTATTTCCATCATTCTTTCAGCAGGGGCATCACTCTTAAAGAAATTGAAATTGAACAAATCAATCAATCAATCAATCTGTCAGTGCATCAAAGAATATAATGGCTGAGAATTCCAGGAACTGCAATTCCAAAATATCCGGGAGGGAAACTATTATAGATTGTGGGATTAAGCTTAACCATAACCAGAAATAATTGCCAGGAACATGACTAAAGCCTCTAATATCCAATCCACCAAATCTGAAGCCTTTTAACACAATAGCAAAGTTGGAAGGGACCTTGGAGGTCTTCTAGTCCAACTCCCTGTTCAAGCAGGAAACTCTATATATACCATTTCAGACAAATGGCTGTCAGATTTCTTCTTAAAAGCTTCTAATGATGGAGCACCCACAACTTTTGAAGGCAGCTGTTCCACTGATTAATTGTTCAGTTGGGAAATTTATCCTTATTTCTAGGTTGGTTCTTTCCTTAATTAGTTTCCATGCATTGCTTCTTGTCCTGCCTTCGAGTGCTTCAGAGAATAAGTTGGCCCCTCAAATATTAGAAGACTGCTATCATGTTGCCCCTTGTCCTTCTTTTCATTAGACTAGACACACCCAATTCTGACAATTTTAGCCCCCAGTCCACTAAACCATAACAGAACAAATGACAATAAAAAAAGTTGGAAGGGACCATGGAGGTTTTTTAGTCCAACTCGATGCTCAAGCAGGAAACCCCATACCATTTCTGACAAAAGGTTGTCCAATCTCTTCTTTAAAATAACCAGTGTTGGAGCACCCACAATTCCTGGTGGCAAGTCATTCCATTGATTGTTTTCACTGCCAGAAAATTTCTCCTTAGTTCTAGGGTGCTTCTCTCCTTGATTAGTTTCTCTGCATTCTTTCTAGGGTTCTTGTCATCTTTTGAACATCCCAGGCGAAACCCTCACCTACTTGAGATAAGAAACACCACATCCTATTTTAGGTCATGCGAGAGCTGATTTCAAGATACATGCAAACATGGGTTCCCCACTTTGACTCAGTGATACATGAATCTTACTCTTACCCCAAGTTTGCTCATTTAGCCAAAAAACAGTATTTATTTTATTTGGTTTGTC
>BHFT01039719.1:0-15467 GCA_004320025.1 Laticauda laticaudata | reverse complement strand
AACCCCAAGAAAGAAGTCCGGGAGCAGAAGAGCGAAATGAGGCCTTCCTGGAAGGTGGCAGCCAGGCCAGCTCAACCCACCCAGCCAAACCAGGAGGGAGCGGCGGAGCCATCTCAACCGGCCCGAGAGACTCATTTGGGAGCAGCAGGGCTGACTCACCCTTCCAGGAGGTTCCTGGAAGGGTCGAGAGAAGCAGCGATCCCATCCAAACCGCTTGAAGACCAAAACAAGACTGAGCCACGCAGCTCAACTAGAACTAGGAAAAGTCCCACCTACCTGTGCGACTATGTCACCCACATTGGTCTGAACTAAAGGGGGAGGGTTGTTCTGTATGGAACTTGGTAGGTTCCAAGTACTCCATTCTGATTGGCTAAAAAGGCCACTTATGGATTGGTTCGTTAGGAACCAATCCAGGAAGCCGCCAAACAGCGGGAAGAATTAAATAATTGTCATTGGCCACAAGCCAGCAGGCTAGCCGCTATATAAAGGGCTACCGTGGCTTGGGCTATGTTCCGTTTCTTTACCTAGTGGTTTGAAATAAAGAGTAGTTATTTGGAACCCGGTCTCCTGTGCTTCTTTCCAGACGGAACAAATAATGAGAAAGATCATTCCATGTGTTGGAAGAAATGTCCATCTGGGCAAAGAAAGACATTGAAAACATGGAGACTGCTTGGAAGGATGGTTTAATGGTGGACAGGACCACAGGGGGTTTGAAATCCTGGGCAAAATGGAACACATGGGTGAGAGAGGGAAAGAGATTTTTACCCTCTGTTGGGCTTTGAACTTGCTTCCTATTCCTGTGGCAAGAAATGTATTCTGAATAGTTGTCAGACTCCCATGGGGCCATGCAAGGGTAACTTTGCAGGTTGTCTTGAGTCCCAGGGTTGGTTGAATCTTGCTGGGTGGTATCATGCCCCCAGGTGATTTCACAATGTAGTGAGCCCTGCTGTTAAGATGGGTAGAGGACTAATTCTACCATGTCCTGAGGGCCATGTTTTAATCCCATTACCCTGGAGCTGAAAGGGAGGGAGGCAAGGAGCTGCAGCGGGCTGCTTTGTCTTTAAAAACATGTTTCTCCTTTTTTCATGTGGGGAAATATAATATTCTTCCTTTTTAATATTTCCTAGAATATATAATTCTTCTAGGAGAGGGGCGGGTGCTAACTTTCTCTTCATGCTACACAGGTGTCCCATAAAGGGCAGGGAAAAACAAAGTACACTAAAATATAATCTTTGATCAACCAAAATAAATGCTTGCTTAATTCTGAATTACATATTCAATCATTACATAGTAATATAAAGTTCTATATATCCTGCACCCAACAGAAGGACATCAGATACCACTATCCAAGTCCTTCTCATCAATCTTGCCATAAAACCACCTGCATTACAATTGGTTTTTGTTCCCTGTTTTGATACTGTTTTGAACACCACTGGAACCAAGAGAAACATTAGGAGAAATGTCCTAACAGCTAAGATCATCCTGTCCAGGATATTGATTGCATTGTCCTTCATCACGATGACCTCTATTTCCAACAGTCTAGTAATATTCTAATAATACAAACATGATAGGACATTGTGTGAGTTTTCTCCTCCTGCTCTACTTTATAAAATGCTGTTTAAGAAAGCAAGACAATATAATTATATCCCATTGTCTGTTATCATGGAAGACTTAGCCGTCTTAATTTTAAAAACTTCATCTATTATCAAATGTTCATCTCAAAACTAGCTGATTTTATTTCCTGTCTAAGGATTCTTGAGGGGGGGGGGTATAACACAGTTGTGATGTTTTCAGATTTAATGTTTGGAGAAACTATGACTCTTTCGGAAATCAAACTGGCATGCTGTTTTCAGGAGAAAGATTTCACGTTACTGACTATATAGTTGCAAGTTCCATATTTCTTCCCATTGCATCCTGAAAGGCTTCCCACGTTCTTGTTCCTGACTTTGCTTGCTGTTCATAAAGAAACCCCATGCAGAGGGAGGAAAACAGCAAGAACAATGATATCCTGTTGAGACTTATTGCCTAGGCCTCCAAAACAAAGTGTGGGTTGTGTTGCTATCTTCACAGAAGGCATTCGAAGTTGTGCACTGAAGGAAACAAATGAATCAGTGCAGATTGGTGCATACCAATGTTTCTCCCCTTAAAAAAAAAAACTTCAGTTTCAAAATATACATTTTCCCCCACCTATTCCCTGCCTCCCAAGTCCCAGCAAGTTCTGATTGGACACCAAAAGGAATTTTCTGACTCTAAGCTGTCAACTGGCCAAACAAGAGGTGATGAGTTTTCAAAAAGAGACAAGATGGTCATCTTTATAAGTGCTCTAGTGGATCTTGTATTGATAAGGGGATTGGATTAGATGACTAGGAATATCTTTTCCACTGACACAAAGGCTGCTGCAGGGGAGGGGGACTAAAAGAGTCAAAATGGTGACCCCAAAATTGAAACCTGCACTTTTTTTGCATGCATGATACACAATGCAAAACTGGGGCTTCAATCCCATGGTTGCAGTTGCCATTTTGAGTCCCTCCTGCCCCAGGACTTACCTGCATTCACCTACCTAGCACTGAGCCTTCAACAGTAATGAGAAGTGTTGTGAATGAATGATCTTTTGTCCTGTGCCTGGAAACAGTTGCTACCAATTTCTGTCTTTAAATTCTTCTTTAATATGTTGAAATCAGATTTATTAATACACACTTAACTTTCTGTTTCCCTTGAGGCTTGGACCAGTTCTTTCAGACATAATTCTTTCCAACTGGCATATTTCCAAATCAGATATTTCCAGAGAGAGAGAGAAAGAGAGAGAGAAATCACAGACCAATAAAGTCATACCAAGAATCCTGTTAAACATTTAAGAGAGTGTGACAAGATACCTATAGGTAGTGGTGATGTTTGCACATTATGCAAAACTGGAGCTTTATTCAATCTGTTTCACCAGGAATAAGGCCAGATTGACTGGTTTTATCCCTCTGTGATCAATTTATTACTCCATCTCCTCTCCTCTCCCCTCTTCTCCTCTCGTCTCTCCGCTGCATGATTAGAACTTTTCAAATTTGTTGCTGTCAGCCTTCTTGAAATCCAGATTGTCACTGAGTCTAAATTTATATTAAATTATTCCCTCCCACAATGATCAATTTTAAAGCAAGCTGAGTTCAAATGAAAGATTAATCATTAAACTGGTTTGATTCATAATTAACCAATAATTCAATGTTCAGATGCAACAAAAAGTTTCCTGTAAGGGGAATAGAAAGCTCAGGCTTTCAAACTCCCAGCTGCAGGAAGAGATATAAAATTTGAGATCATTCCAAATCATAATATTCCCATTATGCTAAACCATAGCTCAGTATAATCTGTGAACAGGCCACTGCAACATATGTAATCCCTGATGATAAAATAGGTATTAGAACTTTTATAATAATTAATTTTACTCTCCTCCACCCTATAATTCAAGAGTATCATGATCATCCAGATTAAGGGATTCCTGGAAACCACATGGTTAAATGCATCTTAGTCCTCTTGTCTAAGGAAGTTTTATGTATACATATATAATATTTATATGTATTTATATGTTAGGATGTAAGTATATGCATATATATGTGTAGATATAGATATTATGTGTGTGTGTTATATAGGTGTACACTTCTGAGAGCAGACAACAGAATTTCATTTTTAATATGTGCCAGAGTGCCCACAGGAAAAAAAAATGTCAATAAAGGTTATCTTATCTCATAAAAGGCGTGTACAATATGCCTTTTAGTGCAGCTCAGAGAATGTTGTTGATTGCCATGCAAATGGCTGAAACCTCAAAAAGTTAAAATCCAATTAGGGCACTTTTACTGATAATCTTTCCCCAAATTGGAACATTCTCTCTCTCTCTTTTTTTTTTTTTTTGCCTAATTAAGCAATATGTNCTCTCTTTTTTTTTTTTTTTGCCTAATTAAGCAATATGTTTGTCCAATTTTATGCTCAAGTTAACAAGCAAATAAACAGAGGTATTCAAGGCTGTCCTTTAATGAGAGCTGGCTGGCCAACTGCCACTGCCACAATTGCAAGAGTGTTCCCTTCCTTTCACTTTATATTCAAGTTGTTTTGCTGCTGGCTCTCCTTTGGATCTGAAGAACATAGCCCTGAGTCTGGCTAACAGCCAGGAGGTTGAGTGAGTCTGAATACCCTCCCCCCTACCCTCCCACCCCCTTTGGGGGGGGGGGCTCAATGAGAGAGAAGAGTTGCTTGGAATTGAAACACAACAACCGCACCTGCCCGCGGGGATTACTTCAAAAAGCAGGGAGCAGAAAGAGCAAGCCTTGATAGCTTGAAAGCAAACTTTGTACATTAGGCTGGAAATAGCTTGGTCTCAAGAAAGAAATCGTGACAAAGCTGTATGCAGTAGAAGATGCTGACTGTGTAAATAACAAAAGGGGCATCAGTTACATATCACTCTCTTTCACTCAGTGGCAAGGCTTTCTCTAGAGTTGTCCTGAAATGATTTGTAGGAGTTTGCCACTTGGCACTTTCTAAAGTTTATGGGGGGGGGGGAAATTTCCCCCCCCCTTCAAAACAGAGAAGAATATGCAGTCTAATGCACTCTACATGGGGCTGCCCTTGAAGACCACTCAGAAATTAAAACTAGTCCACATGAATTGGGAGTCCGAAGATTCCCCATTGTTGGAAGGAAAATCCAGTCAGGTTCCAAGCTGGGAGAAAGGCACCAGAAATGGAGGCGGATTGGAAAGAAGGATTCTGTTTATAGGTGAGCAGAATCACTGACAGCATGGGGTTCTGGGGTAGCTGACAAATTGGTTTGATGAGTACATGGATTTTTACAGGTTTCTGTGACCTTGAAGTTTGAACTGTTCTTGGAATGAAGGGGCTTTAGTGTCTCTTGCTATTTCAGTGGTGGTGGGTTAATTCTATGATAGCCTAAAAGTCCCTTCCTGTCCTTCTTAATCCCATCACCTGGAGCTGAAGATGTTTTGTTTGTGAACAGATTGGCCCAGTCTTTCTTAATGGGCACAAATTAACCATCTCTAAAGACTTCAGGCATCTGCTGGAGGGTATTTTACGATGCAGGAAACTGGGGCTGCTTGCTGCTTTTAAGATCACGTTTCTCCATTTCTCCTTTGGGAAAATATAATATTCTGCCTCTTTTATTATTCCCCAAAGTATTTCATTCTCTTGGAGGGTGTGTGTTCGTGTGTGTATGTGATTACTTCTTATACCATGTACCATCAGTGTTGCGTGAGCTGCACTGGCTTCCAGTATCTGGTGCAATTCAAGGTGCTGGTCATTACTTTTAAAGCCCCACATGGCACGGGTCCAAGCTATCTGTGGGAGTTCCTTTCCCTAAGGACATCTATCCATTGTCAAATTTTGTAACAACCGGTTCTGTGGGCATGGCTAGGGGGCATAGGCTAGATGGGTGTGGTCATGTGACTGGGTGGACATGGCTTTTTTTGCACCTCTCCCTCCCATTTTTTGGGCCTTCTGGGTCTCAGGGAAGCCTCCTGGGGGGCATTTTTGCTCCCAGAAGGCTCCCCTGGTGTCCAGGAAGGAAAAACTGGAGTATGAGGGGGCATCAGCACCTCCCTCACACTCCATTTTGGGGCCTCCTGGGCCTCAGTGAAGTCTCCTGGGGTGGCATTTTTGCTCCCAGGAAGCTTCCCTGAGGTCCAGAAAGGAAAAAAAGATGGAGTGCCCCCTCCATTTTTGATCTCCTGGGCCTCAGGGAAGCCTCCTGGGCAAAGCAGTAATTAAACGAGGGGAATCCCGGCACAGCTGATGATAGGAACAGCTGATCATCAAGAGAGGAAAAAAAGAAGAAATACCTTAAGGAGTGACTGGGCAGGGAATAATGTGCACAATATTGCACATGCACAATAAGGACTGACTGGGCGAGGAGGGGAGGGGTGGGCAGAGAGGGGCAGAGCCAGCCAGGGGCACAATTTGCCAATTCTCCGAACTGCGCAGAATCATAACAACCAGTTCTATAGAACCAGTCCAAACTGGTAGAATCCCATTCCTGCATCTATCCATCATACCAGGTCAGATAGGGTGGGCCTGCTCCTAGTCTCTTCCTTTAAATATTGCCATTTGATAGGAGCTAGGAAGCCTGCCTTTTCCATGGCAGCCTGCGCCCGAGAGAACACTCTGACCCTTTAAATTCAGCAGGCCTCCTCACTCCTATTCTTCCATAAAGCTTTGAAGATCTGGGTTTTCCTCCAAGGCCTGGGATAAGGTTGGATAATTGCCTGTTAGAAGTTGACTTAGCTCCAGGTCTTTGTTATTTTGATGTTTTCATCTGTTTATTTTTATAGTTTTAATATAATTTCTCATGTTCTTTTAACTTTTGGTGGTAACTGGTCAGATATATTGAAATTTGAAAGGTTGAAAGGTATGAAAATATCACCAATCACTCACTCAATAAATGTATTTAGCTAAAAGGCATCTCAAAAAGATATTCAAAAATCTCACCCATGGTTTGCTTTATTTGGTGGATTATGTAGCTGGTAAAACTTACACATCGTTTTCACAATTCCAACCATAGTTACATTTCTCTTACAGTCGTCTTGGTGAGAAATGGATGTGATTCAAGTTGCTCTTATGAAGAACAATGTATGAGTTTAGACATGAAATGAGAACCATAACGAATGCCTGCCAATAGACAGATACAGGGATGCAACTTCAATGGCCTCATTTTTTTGCATTTTATTTCCTTGAAAACTGGAACAGGAAATGTAGAAAGACATCTTTCCTTTTCTGAGTATGCTTAACACATCAATAATGTATAAAAACATGCTATGATAGACATAATGTCAAACGATCGCATTCAATTTATTAAATTCTTTAAAAAAAAGTAGTCATCTTCTATCAGATCTCCATACTCTGTACTTTGTACAAAGTGAGTTGTAGGTGAAAGAGGGCTCTTTCTTTAAACCAGAGTGATATCTGTCAATTTTTGTTCCAGCTTTTTAGGCTGACACCAACACTTCAAATTATTCTTGGAAACCTATTAAACACTAATGCTTGCATTATGTCAGACTGCTGACTATCACCTGCCAGAATGAAGGCTGCACCATCCTATACCAACTCTGATCACTCTTCAGAGGCATTCTTATGTAAATCACATTGCCTATTCAAGGGAGGATGGGATGATCACTTGGGTAAATATCCCCAGATCTTCATGTTCCAGGAAGAGTCACAATTGGTGCACCTTTCAGAGGAGGGCAAAGACCCAGTGGGGCCTCCTGTCATGCCCCCATTGGAGTCTGAATCTGAGAGGGAAGATGAACAGCTGACAGACAGCAGGAGAGGGGCTCCCTTGGCTGTGGAGAAAACTGGGGAAGGGCAAAATCAGGCTGGGCAGAGCAGGAAAGAAGTAGAACAAGGGGGAAAGGGTTCAGATGAAGACCAAGGCCCACCCCATCCTCATTCTAGGGCGTGCAGGAAAGAACACAGAAGAGAGCAACATGGGTGGCATGGCTTACAAGGAAGGAATGGCCCCCCCGATTCCCTTCACAAGGCACACCTGGGGATGGAGTTTAAAGAAGAGGCAGTTGGGAGGGGCATTTTCCAGGAACAAATACTGAATTCATCTAGTATTGAGAGCTGCGGCCTGCATTTCCAACATTCCTAATAATTGTTTGAATTATTGCCATGCTTCTGTGTTCTTATCTTGCCTTACTGGAATTATTGTCGTGATTCTTCTTGGACTCATTATCTTGCCCTGCTGGAGTGATTGATCACAGTCAGTCTGCTTACAGCATTTGGACTGGCATATCTGCAGCCAGAGGCTGCTGCAGGTTTGTGGGAGAGTTTTTCTCCAGGCCAGAGAGCAAACGGGACATTGGGGGGCAAGTTGGAGCAAATAAAGGGACTCATATTTGTTCTCTGGCTGTGTTACTTTCATGCCGCGTGCCAGGTCATCACATATCTACTTGGCTATCTAACAGCAGAGATGTCCTTGGACAGACCCTCTGTCACAGATCTGCTCTTCCTTATCCAGAATTATCATGAAATATGGTGGTAAGATGATTGATTGACTGATGGTTTCTGAGCAAACAACACCTCTAACAGAGATTTAGTATAACAGATTATTGAGGTTTAGAAAGGAAGACATAGCCTTGACACACTGATAAATCACATGTCCTTCAATCTTAGGTCACCAACATATCAGAGATAAAGAAGAGACATAAAGTATGGTTGTGCACTGGATATACTAGGACAAGTGCATTACTGCATGAAGACCATGAACCCTCAAACTCCCCCATAACCTACAGTATGGCTTGGAAGTAAAAGCCTCTGAGCCTCTGCATTCTTCCCCCAGCCCCAAAATGAACACTAGAAATTCAAGAAAGTACACTGCCACACAGTAGGACAGACATTTCATGGGAAGGATTTCTAAGTTATCTCACTGGCCCAATGTTAAAGAATAGCTGTAGAAAAATGGCAACCATGCTGATGAGGAGGAATGATCTGGCTTGCTTTAATCCTGGGTATATACAGGAGTGGGACTCCACCAGTTTGGACCTTTCTATAGACCCGGTTGTTACGATTCTACACAGTTTGGAGAAATGGCAAATTGTGCCCCTGGCTGGTCCTGCCCCTCTCTACCCACCCCTCCCCTCCCTGCCCAGTCAGTCCTTATCATGCATGTGCAACATCACATGCACGCCCAACATTGCTAACTGCATTCTCCCCTGCGCAGTCACTCCTTAAGGTATTTCTTTTCCTTGCTGTCTTACTGCTTCACCTAGGAGGCTTCCCTGAGGCCCAGGAGGCAAAAGGAGGCACATTTGCAGTTTTTCCAAATGATATTGATCCATCAACTCCCAGCATTCTTATTGACTTTGTAATAAGGGAAGCCACCCCTCCTAGAAGAATGAAATATTTTGAGAAATATTTAAAAAGGCAGAATGTTATATTTCCCCTAAAAGAGAAATGGAAATCTTAAGGGAGACAAAAACTCAGCCCGAGCTTCCTGCCCCCAGCAGATATTTGGTGCCCATTAAGAAGGACTGGACCAGCCTATCTACAAGACAAAAGACCTTCAGCTCCAGGGTGATGGGATTAAGGTATGACCTTCCAGGACATAACAGGATTATCTAGCAGCAGAGCTCACTACATGGCACAATCACCTGGGGATATTGCATCACTCTCCAGGCTTCAACCAAACTTGATTCAGACAAACACAAACCCACATGGGAGGTCTGACTACAGCCAATAGAATACATTTCTTGCACAGGAACAGGAAGCTCAAGGACAAAACCCAAGAGAGGGTATAAATACCTCTCTCTCTCTTTCAACTCCATGTGGTCAGCTGCACCAGGACCATGTGCTTGATGCTTCTGCTTCATTAAACCATCTTTCCAATCAGCCTCCAGTATCTTTCTCTACTCTGGGAACTGAACCAGATGGAGATTTCTTCCAACAATAGTTTGGGGGACTCTTGAGATTTGAGGTTCAGCAACATCTGGAGGTCCTTATATCCCATGAAGAAACCACAGCTGCTGAGATTCCAAGCAGTTCTAAATCCAGAAGGAAAACTTGAGACGTTAATTTACAAGACAAGATTAAAGTGTCAAAGCAGCTCAAAATGTCAGACTAAACATAAAGGTTACTTGCTTCAAAGATAATGAATGGCTTCTCACTTGAAACATTTGTGAATGAAATCCTATGCTTGGGGCACTCTGGAGAGAAAAAGTATAATCCTCCCCCTTTAAAAAATAAATAAATAAATAAGGTAATGATTCCTGTGACTTGGAGGCTGGCTGAGCTGATGCTCTTTTATTGCCTACTGAGTACTTCTCAGCAAGCAGCACACTCAGAATATAATAGTCCTGATGAATGTCTGAATTGGATGGCTAAGCCAGCATGGGCCTCATTACACTGACTGCATGCATTTCCACCATTCATCAAATCTTCCTGAGCTCACTGGAGATGGGAGGGGGGGAAGGCGGGGTTCCTCAATTGAACAGGTGTTTTCATGGACACTCCCCATACATCAGAACCAAGCCTGGAGAGCACAGAAGTGCTATGATGTGTGATAAGGCAATCTGATCATTAGTTTCTAAAGCAAATTCTGAGTCCAAGCATTTGAGTGAGCAATGCTGAAGTAAAACATTACCATGCTCTTTAATGACAGAATTCTAGAAACTAAACCGATTAGTTCAGATCGTCTTCATGTTCAGTGATAATTATAGAACTCCTTACTGATCCCAGCTATAACTGGAAAGGTTACGTCTTAGTTTTGGAATTTCAGTAACACAGTCCTGAGAAGTAACCAATATTGCCAGTGACAAGTGTGTTGAAGGATCATAACTCTTTATCTATTTATCTGTCAGGTTTATATCCCAACTTTCCTTCAGGAGCTCAAGCAGCCATACAGCTCTTCACCATAATTTCTCCCCCCACATCAACATTGCTGTGAGAAAGGTGGGGTCACTTACCCTAAGTCACCAGTGGTGGTATTCAAATTTTTTAGTATTTTGGGCATGGCTTGGGGGAGCATGGTGTGGCTTGGTGGGCATGGCTTGGTGGATGTGGCAGGGGAAGGATACTGCAAAATCCCCATTTCCATCCCACTCCAGGAGAAGAATACTGTAAAATCCCCATTTCCTCCCCACCCCACTAACCTGCTTTCCAGCTCCATTCTCCTGTTCAGGGCAACAAAAGAAGTCCCTGCCAGTCAGCTGTGACTCAGGAGGCAGAGAATAGATGGGGTTGGGGCCAGTCAGAGGTGGTATTAACTGGTTCTCCAAACTACTCAAAATGTCCACTATCAGTTCTCGAGAACCTGTCAGAACTGGCTGAATGCCATCTCTGTAAGCCACCCAACCAGCTTTCATGGCTATTGTCTCTATGTTTCTCCAGTCCGACACTTTAATTAGTGCCTCTCTATAGCATGTTAAGGATTGAATTCTCAAGCACCCTCATGTATATTTTAAAACTTTCAACCTTTAGTTCTTTGGTTAAACTGGGAAACCTCTGATTTTCCTTGAACTCTATGTGCTTAAATTGAGTCACCAATAGCTGGTCATCAAATTTGAATAGAGGTATTTCATAAATGTTTAGAGTCCGATTGTTATTCGTTACTTTATCGTCTCTTGTTTATTTACATAGGTAGAGAGAAATAATAGTAATAAAACAAAAATGGATATTAATAACAATACAGTAATAAGAATACCATTCTTTCCAGTGTTGAAATGATTTCTGTGTATGTGTTACTCTTGTGTTATTTTTTTTTCTCTTCCAATTCAATGGGCTTATCATTATCATGGAAAAGAAAGTACTTCAGGCTTAGAGCTTATAATCAATAAAGATTTCTGCTTTGCAAGTCTTAATTAGAATGTTCCAAGCAGCTGGAACAAAACAATTCTACCTATGCAACACCTATGCAGAGCTCAAAAATACCTGAAGGGTTCCTCCCTCCCCCCATATATCTGGTTATGGTGCATTCAATGCAATAGCCAGAGGCATCTGTTGGGCCCTATGAATTATTTGGGCTTTTAAAACATATTGTGACTTTGATGTAGATGAAACGGTGGGGCAATAAAATTACTCTAAATATGAGGCTTAGAATTCATAGGTATCTCTGCTATTTTTCTGTTTAGTAACAGATAATTGTAGGTCATCTAGTCCAACCCACTGCCTAAGCAGGAGACCCTACACCATTTCTGACAAATGGCAGCCCAATTTCTTCTTGAAAGTCTCAAGTGATGGCGCTCCCACAACTTCTGAGGGCAAGCTATTCCATTGGTTGATTGTTCTCACTGTCAGAAAGTTTCTCCTTATTTCCAGGTTAAATCTCTCCTTGTTCAGTTTCCATCCATTATTCCTTGTGTGGCCTTAGGGTGCTTTAGAAAATAGCTTGACCTCTTCCTCTCTGTGGCAGCCCCTCAAATATTGGAATACTGCTATCATGTCTCCCCTGGTCCTTCTCTTCACATGCCCAGTTCCTGTAGTATTCTGCTTTCATATTTTGCTATTCTTCTCCTTATTACTTTCTATACCATAATATATATCTCTTGGTTCATTGCTTTTCACTGTTTTTAGCTCCCCAACAAACCACACTCTTTAATCAACTGTACAAAGGAAAGACAGATTGGGAATTATGGTGTCAACAGATTATTCAACAGATCAGCCAAGGCTTCAGCAGTCTTGTCAACAGAAAAGATGGGAGGTATCCCAAGTACATTTAAAGAGCCATCTGGAACCACTAAGACACATATATTATATGTGAACCATGATCCTCTTGACATTTCAAGGCTTAACTGACTCTTCAGCTACCCTTGAGAGGTGTCTCACAAACATAGCTTAGTTGCTTCAGATTTTTTATTATGGATAAAAATGAACCTATATAAACCAGCTGACTCCCGTTGCCAGTGATAGTGTACAAATGAATGATAGGAATGGAATGGGATGGAATGGAATGGAATAGAATAGAATAGAATAGAATAACAGAGTTGGAAGGGACCTTGGAGATCTTCTAGTCCAACCCCCTGCTTAGGCAGGAAATCCTACACCATTTCAGACAAATGGTTATCCAATCTCTTCTTTAAAACTTCCATTGTTGCAGCTTTTACAACTACTGGAGGCAAGTTGTTCCACTGATTAATTGTTCTACCTGTCAGGAAATTTTTCCTTAGTTCAGAAACTGGATAGTAAATTCATTGGTTTTTTTTCCCTTCTGCCTTTCCCATGAACAAAAAGAATCTTGATGTGGTGCTCAGTGGCCTTGAAGTCAAATAGTTTTTTTTTTTTTCATAACCACCATTTTTGGATTGAGAACTATTGCTCCTAATTCAACCATCACATGTGCCATCAATCTTTAGCATTTATTGTTCTTCATTTACTTTTTAAAAGTAAGACTTATTCTCCAAAGCATTCTTATACGAAGGTATCTCATAATCTATTGTACTATCAAAGGATATATTTTCCAATAACCACAAGCTACAGTCAATAATGTCAGAGAGCAGTTAAATGTGTACAGTAGAATATTTGACGTTGCCCCTATGCATTCTATCTCAACAGAAGAGCCTCAAATCAAGTAAATACTTATTAATATGCTAATACCACATAAAAATTTTTATTTCCTTCAGTCACAATATAGTTTTGGCTCAGAACTTGATGACAGCTTGTTAATCTATATCAATACATTATTTTAAGAAATGACTTTGTAGTCACTTGAGAACACAACAAAAATGCCACTTTTATCAAGGACATCTGCACATGGGGTTAAAAAGTCAAGATTGTGGTTATAACCACTCATTCAAAGCCTCATTCCTTTTGATGTACATTTCATACATGTAGGAGGGGGGCTTCACTCATATGGTTGTGCCTGCCATATTGACTTCTTTTATTGTTCTTGCAGATACCTCTGCTTTCTATCATAATTGATTTGTTTTTGTTCTGATATATTACTTATTTCTCTACTTCGTTTGCTTAATTGTTTGCTTAAAACATTTATATAGCCACCCATCTTATTACAAATGTTGGGTAGCTTCCCATCAAAAAAGTTATGTTGCTTGTATGCACAGGGCTTCTCCTCTACTGTATGTTTTTCTTTTCCAATTCCATTTTCATTTATTTTCAAACAGCTTTCCTTATGTGCAGCCAGAATCTGAAAATAACATTTAACACAGCACAGTAGTTGAGCAAATTGGTTCAGTTGAGATTGGCTTATGAGGTATTGATTGGGATAGATTGTAGGAGTGCTACTGAAATATAATTTTATCATATTTTATTTATCTATATATTAAATTATTGTATTTTATTCCAATTTTACTTTAAATTGTATTTTATTCCAATTTCATTTTAAATTGTACTTTATTCAATTCCTTTTTAAACTGTTTTTATCAGATTTTAGTAATAATTTTGTCCCTGGAAGTCTGCATTTTGGTATGGCCCAAAGGCTAATCAATAAACGAAATGAACGAACTTTTTTATTTATTTTCTCAAAAAGAAATCTTCCTCATTCACAAAGCTGGTGATGGGGAAATCTTCATTCTGAATACTTTGCTCTTAGGTCAGCTTGACATTTGATTCTGAACTTGAATCACTATAAAAATTAAGTCAAAGTCTTCCTTTGAGATATCCAGATATTATAACAAAATTTCCCAATTTAGCAGAATAACAGAGTTGGAAGGGACCTTGGAGGTCTTCTAGTCCAACCCCCTGCTTAGGTAGGAAACCCTATAATATTTTAGACAAATGGTTGTCCAATCTCGTCTTAAAAACTTCCAGTGTTGGAGCATTCACAACTTCTGGAGGCAAGTTGTTCCACTGACTAATTGTTCTTCTTTAGTTCTAAGTTGCTTCTCTCCTTGATTAGTTTCCAAGCATTGCTTCTTGTCCTGCCCTCAGGTGCTTTGGAGAATAGCTGGACTCCCTCTTCCTTGTGGCAGCCTCTGAGATATTCGAACACTGTTATCATGTTTCCCCCGGTCCTTCTTTTCATTAAACTAGACATACCCAATTCCAACAACCATTCTTTATATGATTTAACCTCCAGTCCCCTAAACATCTTTGTCGCTCTTCTCTGCACACTTTCTAATTTCAACATCTTTTTTAAATTGTGGCAATAAAAATTGGATGCCATATTCAAAATGTGGCCTTATCAATGCATTATAAAATGGTATGAAGACTTCACATGATTTTGATAATACAGCCTAGAACTGCGCTGTTGTTGGGTTTTTTTGGCAGCTAAAGCATAATGCTGGCTTATATTTAAGTGATATAAGGAACTGTACATTTTTGAGAGTTTATTTCTTATTCAAGGGAACTCTGGTTTACAAGAATAATGGCATTTCTAGAATTCAAAACATCCCAGTCAATAACAGTGAATGAAATATGTTGTTGGACAGATTCACATTTTGTGTTAACATTTCAATCATTCCAGAGACTGGGTAGCACTTACTCTAAATTTCTCAGTAGGATAAATGTCTCCATTTATTATTCTGCTGGTCACACAGTTTGCTGATACTCTTTGTCTTGTGCAGCTGAATTTCCAACTTGATGACAATTTTAAAGGAGAGGATTCTATTTTGCAGAGATTCAATTTGGAATTAAAAGTAGCAAAACTCTTCTTTTTCAGCAGTGAAAACTGGAAGCTCAAAAATAAGCCTGTTATTTATTACCTGTTGCCTTTGAAGGCTGATTAGCCTTCAACTCTTCTACTTAGCCATGTAACAAAGCAACAGAACAGCAGCACTCTAATTGCCTCATGATGACTACAAGACATGAATTGCATTTATTTCTATTAAATTGTGACTGTGACTTAATTGACCATTAAATTCTTCTCCAATTTGATCTCTTTATCTATAAAGCACTCTTGAGGTACCATTTTCTTCTCTGAACTAGTTACGTGCATTCATCCATCTGATCCATCTGATGCCACAGACAATACTGCTACCCTTCAAAAAGACCTCAACTATGTATCAGAATGGTCAAACAAATGGCAACTTCAAATC
>BHFT01039716.1:38655-65093 GCA_004320025.1 Laticauda laticaudata | reverse complement strand
GGCGGCGGTACGTCCTCCGACCCATCGCTCCCCATGTCATAAGAAGATCATATCTTTCTTTCATGATATCACGTTCCTCATAGTCACTATCAGAAAATTGTAACAAGGCTGTTTTTCCATATTGCATGTAAGGCTATTGATCTTTGTGTGAGTATCTGTGATGACTTCATTCATGCTAATATAGTCGATTACGCAAAAAGTTAAGTATTTGAAAGCATGCAAGGTCCAATAGTACCACAGTAATATTAGCAATATGAGTGGTCCTATAAGTGCAGAAAGCAATGTAGTTAACCATGGTGATATTTGAAACATGCTTTGGAACCATCCCATTGCCTGTTGCCGTTCTATCTCTCTATTCTTCAGTCGTTCCCTTAATTTATTTAAGGAATCTTGACTACTCCAGATGAATCGCATAGAAACAACAGTCCTCTCTTAAAGCTGCACATAGGCCTCCTTGTTTAAAAATAACAGATCAAGGCCTCTTCTATTTTGTAGTGCAACTTCAGTAGGAAGTGAGTGATTCCTGCATGCTGAGATGAGATTCTAAGGTTTAAGTCTCATCTATTTCAGCCGATAGTCTACTTATTTGATGTATTATGAATGATAGCGCCTATGCCTGTGCCAGCTCCTACGTCCCAATAGCAACCTAGTGGGATTACAACTTGCGCGCTTCTAATGAGCTCTAAGAAGTCATCTCAGGTTCTAGTAAGGGAGACAATATTCGGTATCCCTTGTATAATTCAATTTTTTGGTAACACATTACTATGGTATGCAAACCAGTTGATCTCTGTTGTCTACTAGAGTACACCGTTCTCTTCAGTCTATCCCTAGCTTCGCTGGTACTCATGCGCTATCTTGAAGGCGATGTCCGGAGGCAAATCTTGTCATAAGTAATTTCCGCGACACAAGAGTAACATTGTAATCAACAGTTAGACTTCGTTCCGTTTATAGTCTCTTCTCTCGAGAACTTAATGGACTCGGTAGTTCGCCTGTCATGTTCCTACAGGTATCCAGCCACAAATATTGCCAGTTTACACTAAGTAGTCTGGGTGTGAGTAACCTTATATTTTTGGAGTTAATTCTAGTAGATCTGCATAGGATGTTAACAACTTGAACACCATAAGCAATGTAACACTCCTAGACGACATGACAGGGTAACGGTAATGGTAGAGTCCCATGATAACAAATTGCGCATCTCGGTGGTATTGGTCTGAAAAGCCTCTGTGAGGTACCGCCTCGTAAAAGGGTGGAGTGGAGGATATGCAGAGCCAACAGGGTTGATGAGTAAAATGGAGGTGGCGTTCAAAAAGGCATATGATGAAGAGATTAAGGAAAAGAGCAGATTAGTAGGATTGCTTAACGGTTGTAGAAAGGAAGATTGATATTTGAATTAGGTCCTATAGCGTTAGTAGATGGTAGGGTCACATTGTCTTTGGATATAAATACATTGCCATAATCATAACCTGACGGATCATACATCCGTCCCCCCATTTCATGCCTTGATCCCATAAGGGAGAGTCCTTGCCCTTTGATAGAAAAGTTATAGTGATGTTATACACCGAGTGTTCCGGAAGATGTCTGTCCAAAATCGCATTTTTTTCTGGTGGTAGAATCTTCCAATGGGGATGTAGGTATCAGGCTTGTGTGGAGTCCATGACATATAACCGGTCGTTTCACATCCCCATATTTTTATAGAATGTGTCCGCGATGCCCCCACATTGATATTTATCATCTGCTGTTTGAGAGTTCCAGGACAGAAGTAAAAATAGCAATTATATACATATGAGGGATAGGGTGGAGAGGCGGGAAGCAGAATTAATAAAGTCTTTATAAGAATAACACCATGAAGCATTTCCGCAAAATCAAACTGCAGCTGCGCGGAAAAATAGGTCTAAACGAGTCATATTGCAAAGTTGAGTTAACTAATTCACCCTGGGCGTCTTGACCGTCCAGCATATTGATAGGGCGCGGTGGGGGTTGATACTATATGCCGCCAAAAACCAAACAGGGATAACAGTATCTGGTGACAATCAGATGCGTCATTGCGTTTGTCATGGGTAGATGGATGGAAAGGACGAACGCAGCGTGTGGAATCCACAAAACTTTATCAGGCAATTGGATAGCGGCGTAGCCTCGACCCCATGTTATAAGCTCTGCTGGTCCTTCCAGCAGGATCTGGTAGATGCCTGTAATAAACAAGGGGTCTGGAAGTGGGAACAGGAGGTTTTGAAAAATGTCGAGATGGCTGTGAGAGGAGGGGTTCCAGTGAAGGTTCAGAAAGTTCAACGTATATAGGCATACGTGAGAATGTTTTGCAGTGCTGGAGGTTGGGGGGCCTCGGGTGGCCATTTGACCCCAATACCTCTGAAGAGCTAACTTTAGGGTTTGGTTAGTTCTTTCAACGATAGCTGCCTTGACTATTAAATGGATACCAAATGTTGGAACAATGCGACCACTTATGACAAAATTCCGCAAAGGCGGTGCTAATATAAGCTGGCCCATTGTCTGTTTTTAGCGTGTGTGGACATCCCAGCACTGTAAAGGTTCGAATACAATGATTAATTACATGTTTGGTGATTCACCTCTTTGTGGAGTTGCCATAATAAAACCCGAAAAGGTGTCCACCGATACATGCAAATATTTCCAAGGTGCAAATGGGATAAATTGAGTAACATCCATTTGCCAGGTTTCAACTGCTTGAATCCCTGGGTTAGTGCCTTGAGGCTTAAGCTTTTACTCTGCTTGCTACAAGTAGGGCATTGTTGAATAATGGCTGTTGCTGCAGCCATGGTAATTCCAAATTGTTTTACAAGGGCTCTTTTGTTTGATGAAAATATTCATGGCTTCGAGAAGCTGTGAGTGCAATAGCGCATAGGTGCTTTAATAGTAAATGGGCATGCCAGTACACGCTTCATCGGCTCTTGTTATTGCCTTCTGATAAGAACCCAGGTAGGTTTTGGTGACTTTGTATATGGGCCAGAAAGAGGGCATTTGCGTTTATTCAGCGGGACCTGTAGATCATTTAGTAAATCATACAGATCATGCGGAGTAGCAGGGATATATATGCTTCAAAGATATTTATTAACCAGCTGAGTAACATATAGACGATCAGAGATCACATTAATTGATTGGTGTGGGAACAGGGCAAGGGCCATATTGAATGCAGCCAATTTCCGCCTTTTGTGCGGAGGTTTGTGGAAGAGTTAGCCTTTTATGCCAGGTGTTAAGATATGTCTATGTACATGCCCCATGGGTTTTTGGACCCGTCTGTAAAAACCGTGAGAGCAGCAGGAATGGGGGTCGAGGTGATGGGACTATGAAGGATATAGGGATGACTTTTATGAGTTGAAGCCTAGGATCAGAGGGGGAGTACACGACGTATGTCTACCCAAATCAGCCAGGGCATCCTGTATGATGGCAGATGATTATATAGTGGCTCCCATTGAGTTAATTTCATGGGAACATATAGGTGTCTATGTCATATCCATTAGAGTTTTGCCCTGTGTCGTCCCTTTGTTATAATCTGTGCAATTGTATGTGGCGGGTAAGAGATGGTGACATGAGGAGTATGGGGTAAATGTAACCATTCTATTAATGTGCAGAGATTTCTTTGGCGAGGGTGGGATTTGTAATAATATACCCGTAGTGAGCATTGGAGTGTTAAGGAGAGCAAGGGATAGCGGGTGATTGTCACCTATTCGATCCACCCATAGATGAGTTAATGTCCTGTTAACTAATTGCAGGACATCCTTATGATCCTTGGAGAGAAGTACTTTATCCAAAGGTGTGTTTAGACCTGTAAGAGCATTAAAGAGCGGAGAGAGCTGAGCAGTGGTAAGAGAGGATATGGTCTGGGCCCAGTTGAGAGTGCCAAGATATTGCTGAAGCTGTACTAATGTGGGGTTAGAGGTAATGACAATATAGGCAGTGCGGGAGTAGCAGCAGCCTGTAAAAGCTTATGACCTAGATATGTGAATGGATATTTGCGCTGTATTTTTTCAGGTGCTATGTAAGTCCTGCCGCCTGTAATATAGTTGTCAACTGGGGTAGGCTCTCTTGTATATACGCCCTCTCACCCGCGGTTGCTATCAGTATATCATCCATGTAATGATATACAAGATAGTTGGGATAGAGTGCTCATAAGGTTGTAATGCCTCTTTAACATAGGCCTGACACATAGTTGGTGAATTAAGCATGCCCTGGGGTAGCACTTTCCATTGATACCGTTGGGTGGGTTGAGAATTGTTTAATTCAGGTATGTAAATGCAAATATTTGCCTGTCTTGTTTTTGAAGGGGATGGAGAAGAAGCAGTCTTTTAAATCTATTATCACTAGATCATAATCCGAAGGTATGAGATTGGGGTTAGGTAGTCCACATTGCAACGCCCCCATTGGTTTTTATAATGGAATTTATGGCGCGTAAATCTTGTAATAAGCGCCATTTGCCGGATTTTTTCTTTATCACAAAAAACGGTGTATTATAGGGGCTTGTGACGGCTCAATATGTCCAGCAATTTTTTGAGCATGGATCAATTCTTTTAGGGCATTTAATTTTTCTAGCGGGAGAGGCCATTGATCAACCCAGACAGGAACAGAGGTGTCAAAGATAGCGTAGCGTATGAGGCATAAGGAAAATCGTCAGGGAAAAGAAATGGTAGCTTGCAATTGCGATAGGAGATCCCGTCCCCACAGGTTAAAGGACAGCGAAGCACATAGGGTTTTATGTGCGCGATAGTAGAAACCCAGCAATAGAAGCAGACAACCAGTTAGAGCTGACCTGAGCGGCTTGAGCTCCTCCCACACCGTGAACCGCCGGCGAAGGGTCGAGCGGCCACTCAGGGGGCCATTCAGAGGCAGAAATAACAGAAGCGTCAGCACCCGTGTCAACGAGCCTGAAAAGGATTGGTTGTTGAGAATAACCGTGAGTAAAGGCTTTGAGGTCTGTACAGGTCGTTGCAAAGCCATAAAGGAAAGGGAATCAGAGGAATGCAAAGCAGTATAAAGGTCGCTACAACCATGCCCTTTTTTAGAAAAAAGGGGCGGTCTCCCATTACTGCATGGACAAAACAATTTATAGAGTAGACATTGTAAAGAAAAGGAGCGGCTATTACTCCTTCTATTATCAGAGCGGAGGTGGGGATCAGTAAAGCAGGACAGTCAGATGCAATAGGGTGTTGTGTAGTTATAGTGAGGGAAGAGTAATGACTGCCCCTACGTCCTCATAAACTACATCTTCTGATAATTCAGCAGGGAATGCATTCCGACTTGCAACCTTATTGTCGGGGCTAGTTGCCAACCCCGCAACTAGTTTTTCCGAAGCCTGTCCCGCTGAGGATTGGATCGGCATTGGCTTGCCCAGTGATAGCCCTTACGGCACCTTGGACATATGGTTTTTGGCTTGGTGGTTTGGGCAAAGGTTTTTCTTTTTGGAGCATCCCCCTCCCGAGCCCTGCATTGACTTTTAAAATGACCCGGTTTTCCACAATTATAACAGTTTCCTTGACGAGGCACAGTCATAGGGAAGGTAGAGGATAGCGCAGAGGCAAGGGCAGAAGCGTTAGAACGGGCACGAGTGCTTTCCGTGCCAACATCTTGACAGGCTCTGATATAATCTGCCAAAGTTTGTGTGGTATTGATTGCAGCGGTTTTAGTACTGCCTGACAGTCTGCATTAGCGTTAGAGACTGCTAATTTTATTAGTAATTCAGCCTGTGCAAGCGGATTGTCAATTTGTCTGTTAATGGCATCAGACAGTCTGTCTATAAAGGTAGAGTAGGGCTCAGAAGGTCCCTGAAGAATCTTCGCAAAGGACAAAGTAGGTTGCGAAGAATCGGGTATGCGGCGGAAAGCATTCAAAGCAGCATTTTTCATTAAATTGTATCCTTGAATACAATTGTAATTTCTTGCTGAGGAGTAATTATAGTATTTTGGCATAATAAATGGTCCATTGTTACATTCGGTGGTAAACCAGCAGCCGCCGCGGCTTGGATGGCTATTCTATAATCATATATGCTATGAGACCAATTGTTAGGAAGATGATTAAACATATTAGCCATAGCTTGCCATTCAGAAAATAAGATACGGTAATTAGTTGCCATATTTCCATAAGTGTACGGACATATGGTGACTGAAGACCGTATTTAACAGTGGCAGTTTTCAGTTCCTTCAATATGTCCCATTCCATTGGAACCTAACGAGGAAAGGGAGCGTTAGCCCTACCGGAGTGTGTAATACCATAGGAAAACAGGAAAGGTCTTCCGGCGAAACCTTTCCAGTTTGGTTACTGCCTTTTGAAAGAAATTCATAATAGGAGGTTCTGTCGAATTGGTTTTGTCAGGGTTTTTAAGGGCTCGTCAAAGGAAGTTAGTGACGGTGTGTTAATCAATTGATAGGGGGGTGGACAACTTAAAGATGCTAGCGAAGGATATAGAGAAGAGGGGTTAGAAAGAGGTATTAAGGGGAACAGGATTTGAAACAGTGTCATTTTGGAAGACGATGTATCTCAGGGGATTGTTCCGTCTGTGGATTAGTCGAAATTGGAAACATCGTCGTTATGGCAGTCATTAGGGCTTGCACGTACACAAAATGTCTGGAGGAGCTCTGGGGGATTTTTGGAGCCATTTGCCAATACGTGTCCATGTAGAAGACTTGAGAGTGCCTTTCAGGATAAGTGGGGCAATTTTTTTGAAGGTATAGGAGAAAATGAGAAATTTGTCTCTTCGATAGAGGATATATAGTTGTGCCGTTAACCTTTTGCAGGTTGTTAGCTTTCCCGACTATAGAGGAAAGTTCCTCCACATGTTTGGAGAGAACTTTGGATTTTGAGGAGCCCATACTTACGAAGCGCTTGCCTTCCCGGTGCGTAGTATAGGAGTCGGGCGACGTATCCCTGGACAAGAATCACGTCGGGGTCACCAGTTGTGAAGTTTGTTAGACACCGCAGTGGAAGAGATCACCCGGCGGGAACTGGCAGAGTTTCGACCACCCGCCTAGGTGACCGGACCTCACATCGATTAAGAAGAACCACACAGACACAATGAATCTTCTTGATGAGAGGCGCCAGAGGACTGGTCATGTTCTCTTTATTTGAGTAGTCACCTAACTTAGAGATAAGGGATGCTTATGGAGCTTATTTGTTCTTGCCAGTTCTTTTGCCTAATATGGAGTTGTTTGTTGCCTTTCGCGCCTTATCGGCCTTTTTTCAGGTATGACTCATTTTCTGCTACGTGACTATGCACAGGAGTAACTTTAGATACTGCAACACTTTACTATGTGAACTAAGATGAAAAGAGGGATAATGAATGGGAAATTGATTTCTCCATTCTTCTAGATAATGGATTAAAATGTCTAAAAAGAAAACAAAAAGCATATACTTGTAAACTCACCAGAAAATGTAGACTGGAGTTTAGTGCAAAGATGTGGAGTGTAGAATTAAAAGCATCTTGTGCTGTCTTTATTGGATGACACTGGATGTGATGATGATAGTGAATTTCTTATCTATTGAAATGTTCAAGTTGTTATTTACTCTGTGATTAACTTCAGTATGTAACAATAAATGCTACATTGCTTCAACATTAATTTCCAAAGACCTCTTCCAAAACTTAGGCAAGTATTACTCTGTTGGGACTTTCTACATTTTAAGATCTGGGAAGTAAATTAATACTACCCAATCTTTATCAGTTATTTTTGTATCCTGTAAATTTGAAATTAAAGGTGTTCATGTGTGAGTCTTAACCACCTGAATTTTGCCAGACAGTGTACTTTCCTTGAACTATTGTTGGTTGATAAAGTTAACTGTTATTGATAGCAAAACCCTGGAAAGCAGAAAAAAACATTTCAATAAACTCCAGTTAATGACAGCTGGGAAAGTTTTAACAATGTCACTTATATAATTGGATTAAATACATACATTACAAAATTATTCCGCTTAAAAGGAATATGAAGCATTTTATTTTTTCATACTCATACCCATCCTGGATCACCTTTTATATTAAAAAAACCTTGGTCAATTTTTTTCAGACCATTGCTGTCTATGCATCTTCAAATCTTAGTTCCCAACTTGTTTGGAAAAGCTGATCTAAATTTCTTCTACTGCATTTGTAACGATGGATTTATTTGTAGTATTTCTGATAAAACGTAGAAGTGCTGTGTCACAAACTTCATACAGATGAACGGCTTGTGTTCTCACTACTGTTGTTTTTACTTCAATGGGGTTTAGTCTCCATCCCAAATGTACTGAATAACTTTTTTCCTCTAAGAAGAATATTAGATTGTTTGCAAGACAATGCATGGGTTTATTTATTTATTTTTGGATTTTTCTTAGTTTCTTGTAACAAACTTTGGCTGACTTTTCTAGAGTTCAGGAAAGCTATCCCCTCCCCTTCCCTGCACAACCAGAGAGAAGGCTATGTAAGTGGCTGTAGACAGCAGAAAAAAAATTAACTGTGAAATCCTCAATAATAAGATTTCCTATAAGGGATCTTATGTATACATTGAGCTGGAGAGTAATTTTTTCACAATGTCCTGGGATTATTTTCCTTAACTCTTTCCCACCAGTCACAATAAGATACTACTAAAACTTAAACTAGAGTCATATAGATCACAAGTATTAAAGTATTATTTATGAATTCTGGGAAGCTGAAACTTGAGTGTGCTTCCAGTTCCATAATAAATATAGCTACATAAATAGTTCCATAATAAATATAGCTACAGTTTGTAAACATATATGGAGTATCTTTGAACATGTGGGTATCTTTTCCCTTCTGGCTTGTGAAGCATATTGTCATGAGGGAGCATGATCATTATGATCAGGTTTCCAGGCAAATTAAGATCCATGTACTCAGCTATCAGTGATAGGACAAGTGATAAGAAATCAAGTGAAAGGTTAGGATCCCAGCTCTTGGTTCTAAATGAGACAAGGACATCAAAGCTGGCTGCATTTTGCCATGAGCTGGATTGGTGGTTTTTGGAATAAAACTGTTGCTTGACTTTCACTACTTTCAAATACAAAGAGAAAAAAGAAACATGTAAACAGCATCAGTTCGAGATCTATTTGATATTATTTTAAAATTGTGTATGAAAGAAAATGTCCACATATTAGTAATTGTAGTAATCATAGCCAGGAGGGCCTTTGTGCAACTGCGAGTTGTGCACCAGTTACACCCTTTCCTGGATCAGCGGTCCCTAACTTACAGTCACTCATGCCCTGGTCACTTCCCGTCTTGATTATTTCAACGCACTCTACATGGAGCTGCCCTTGAAGAGCATCCAGAAGCTCCAGTTGGTGCAAAATGCAGTGGCCCCCATGGTTTTATGCAGACCCCGGTGTGCACATGTATCACCTCTCCTGCAGGAGCTGCATTGGCTTCCAATTTGCTTCCGGGTGCAATTCAAGGTGCTGGTTGTCACCTTTAAAGCCCTTCATGGCTTGTGTCCGGGTTATGTGAGGAAACATCTTTTGCCAGTAACATCTACCTGACCCATTAGAGCGAGGAGGCAGAGAATGCTGTGGGTCCCACCCCTGAGGGAGATCCGCCTGGTGGGACCTAGAATAAGGGCCTTCTCTGTGGTGACCTCATCTCTCTGGAACATCATTCCCCCAGAGATTAGAATGGCCCCCGCATGAATACTATTCTGAAAGACACTGAAAACCTGGTTTTGCCAGCGGGTCTGGGGAACCCAGAGAGGGATGGAACCCATCAAATGGCTAGTGTGATCCGTTGTCGTCGGGGTGGGGGATGTGAGTTGGTTTTTGTTTTGTTTTTTGTTTTCCCAAATTTTGTTCTAATGTACTTTACTAATTTATTTGATTCTTTTTGTTAGTTTTTATTGTTTTTATTTTTATTTTTTGTCTTAAATAAGATTTTACATTGTGTAAGCTGCCTTGAGTCGCCATGGGCGAATAGGCAGCAATATAAATCAAATAAATAAATAAATTAGGGAAGATAGCTTAGGGGTAGCTAAAAGATTCAGCAAAAGGGAAAGTGGCACAGTAATGCCACACATGTGACTAGAGATGTTCTGAGAATGTTTGGGGAATATAGAACTTTAGGGGTTCCCCTCCCCACACCTTTTTTTAGATCTTCCAGCATTGCCTAAAGTCATCAGCCAACTACAGCTCTTGTTCAATAGCATGTCATTAAAGGTTGGCAACAGAATTTTTGCAGGCTCTGAGGACCACAACACAAAAACATTTGGGACATATATATGGCTCATGAGGCAAGTTGAGATATTTACAGCTGTTGTATTACCTGTATTTTACAAACTCAATAAAAAAAAGAAATAGACATATATATTTGAGTCATACCATACACTTCTATCCAGTGTGATGGAAAAAAAACCTCAGGTGAATTCTCATTGTGCTCTCCCTTCAATCAACAACATAATCTTAAGCATAGCAAAGTGTCACTCAAACAGTTCCCTACAATTATAAGTAGCAGAAATTAGACTAGCAATATATGAGCAAAATTTCATTTTATCCGTCCATTACTAACCTATATAGAACACTTGAAAACCTTTGCAGAAAGTTAGAGCAGCATTCAAAAATCACTGGCATTTGTGGAAGTTATGTGCTCTATGTTTTGAAAATAATAATCATGATCGCTAAAACAACTTTACTGGGGTCAATAAAGTTTTGCTCAAAACTCCCAAATTATATGTTCTGTTATCCTGAACTCAGTGATCATGCTGATGTAAATAAAAAAAAAATGGATGTACCATATAATATATATAGGAGATCCAAACAAATGCAGCCAAACAGCAAAATACTATAAAGAAAAAAAGAAAAAGAAAAACCCATTAACCTTTTAAAAAAAATTTAGAAACAAAAATACCATTTTTGGAGTAACAATAGCCGGATTTCAGTGAATGAAAACTTTACACATTTTCCTGTTTTAATGGGATGTACAATAAACAAAACTGACCCTCCACTCTCTTTTCATTGAGGTCAGGGTGAAATCCAGAGCATGGACTAAAAATTACTTCTCTAACACATTAAGCACAAGAATTTCAGGAAACTTGCTAGCTCAGAAATTGACAGTGGTAAAGGAAAGGTATTCAGCACCTTGAGTGTAGTTTTGGACTTTGGATTTCCTTTGTTCATTAAGCTTGAAAAGTAAAAAGAGAGGATGTGACTATAGATCTAGGAGATCTGAGAATTATTTTAATGCCCTGCTTATGAAAGAATTTCCTGATATATTGCATTTCTTTAATATATTCAGACAGATTTCATTAACAATTTCGTATTGGATGTATGATATTGCAGTTAGGCTAAAATATAGTTGGACTGTTTGTGATTTAATGCATTGCTGAAAATGAATCATTATTTTAGCATCTTGTGGAAATTAGTCATTGCTTCATGACATATGATATATTTTTAAACAAATTTTATTAGTTTTTAAAGACAATACACAAACAAACAAAACATAAAACTTAATAACATGACATATATTTTATTTAACCTATATTTAAGGCATCTGCAGTATATTGATTCATTTATTAATTCTTTCAGTTCTTTATTTCAATTTCAAATACATGACTCTGGCTAGTCAGTTAAAATAAAAAGAATATGAAATAAAAGCATATAAAAACTTTAAAACCATATACCATAATTGGCAGCCAAGATACAGAGGCAGTCAACAACATTCAATATAGTCATTGCACTCATTCTACTGCATATCCAGATCTCCAAGACTGATGACAAGGCTTTATGAAAATTCAGTAGGGTCAAGGCCAATCTGATCTCCAGAGAGATAATACTCCAAAGGGCAACACCATCAGAAAGTTAGAAAAGGCTCTCTTCTTAGTTCTTGCCAAACACCACTCCATAGTAGATAGGACACAGAGTATGTGTCTCCTGCCAAACCTAATGGGATGAGCAGAGGTATTATTATTACCTTTCTTGTCAGAGTACAACATGTGTACAATGAGATTGGCTGAGCCTCCCTTTGTGCACCCCCCAACGCAACTCACAGTGAGGACAGAAGTCCCTAACCCAGTCCCAATCTTATTACACTATGTGACCTTGTTGCACAATGCACGAGCCCCGCAAGTCTGTTATACTATGTTGACATGAAGTTATTTTCTGTTCAGAAGTCTGACAGCCCATGGGTAGAAACTGTTCTTCAGCTGCTTGTGCAGCTGGCTATGCTTGGTAACTGGGGAAATACAGTCCATCACAGTCCACAGTCCATCACAGGCCCATAGTATGAACATGCACAACACAGAATTGCATAAAGGACAGGAGTTGAATCCTGTTCCCACAATAGTCAATTGGATTAAGATGGGCAGCTATGGAAACAGAATAAATAAATCCAGGTGGATCCTTGAATTGCACATAGATTCAGTTTGCGTTCGTGACATACTATCCAGAATGAGATATGACAAGTCCCCAGAATTGGTGGGAGGTGGGAAGAGAAGAGTGGTGGAGCAACTCCAAAATCTCTTAGCCTTGCTAGGACTGAACTGAAGCCTACTGAATTCCTTCTCAACTTCACTGCATCCAAACACAGAGATTTGGACTTCCTCAGCAACACATAATTTGGCAAGGACAGAGATATAAAGTTGGATATCATCAGCATTTTCATATAGATTAAAGAGGAGTAGAGAGAACACTGAACCATGCGGGACCCTGCAAATCAAGGGCTGAGGGTGAACCCCTTGCCCCTGAAAAATACTAACTGATCAACACTAGCCCTGGAGAAAGAAAGGAAACCAGCACAATACAGTGCAATTCACTCCAATCTTCAATCAATCCAGAAGGATATCATGGTTGATGTTATCAAAAGCCATCAAGAGGAAAGATGAATGGCCATCCACTCATACCAGAGGTCATCCAAAAATGTGACCAGTCCCATTTACACCTGAAATTATATTGAAAGGGATTCAGATAACCCATTTCTTCCAGGATTCTCTGAAGCTGTTGCATAATCACCTTCTCAACAATCTTTCCTAAAAAGGAATTGGACAAACAATGTCTAGTATGATTAGGCCCAACAGTAGGACATCCTCTTCTCAGGGAAGAATTCACCACCACCAAAGCCAGTTACATATCACCTTTTAATCACATTACCTTGGCCTTAGTCAACCAGGAAGGACATGAATCTAACAAACAGGTGGCCAAACTTACATTTGTGAGAACTCTGTCTATTTCATCAGGCCCAAATGGTTCAATCTTCTCCCAGATAACTACACTTGATTGCACCTAGTCATTTCCATATGAATTGCACCAAGTCTGGCATCTAACTAGAAGTAGGTCCAAGTGATTTTGCCTGATGGATGCCAAGCACATTTCCCTATGTAACCAGAACCTGCTATATCCAAGAGGACCTGCTGGATAGCTATCCCAAGGCACAATAAGAAGAGAGGGCAAATACTGATATTTCACAGCCCTTACCACCACAAGGTAGACCCTAACTCATGTTTTGTCAGGTTTTCTGTTTGTCAACATTCTGAGGCACTCTTGGTGTCTCATCATTCATTTCATCTCTCTCAACCAAGGAGAGAGAGGATCCACTGGAAGAGAAAGTCTGACCTCTTCTTACAGGTAGCTTCAACCGGGTTGTGCAATTGGAAGTATCAGAATCCAACAGGGCCCATTAATCAATATGCCTTTAAATGCTTGGATCCCTCTGTCCAATACATTTACATAAATAACAGATTTTTTTTATCATGACACACTTTGTCCCTTGTCTCTCCCGTGTCTTACCTCTTCCATGGATGTTTCTGTTTACCATTTTGTATGAATCTGGCCAAATATACAATCCAATTGAATAATTGGATCAGATGACAGATTATCCATTTAGTTCCATTGCAGATTTCTATCATTCTAGGTAGACATACTAAGGATGCCAATAGAAGAGGGCTTTGGAACAGATGTTAAGAGCCCCAATCAGCAGAATAAATGGTCCTTTAAGAAGAAATATTATATACTTTGAAGCAAGTGAAATGTTATATTTCTCTGTTTAAAAATCAGGATTTTCAGTATCTCAAACAGCAAATAAATTGCTATCTTTCTAAACAGACCGCAGTGATGTATATTATCTTTCCTGCATGAGAGGGATCCTGTGACTGTTGTGGAATAATATATATAAAAAATTAAATTCTGTGTTGGAAGCATGGTCTCTGTGACCTATGTTTGTTCTAATTACATACTACTTTTTGTCAATGTGAAAGGAATGTATTGCCCAGGTACTGTGCCTGACAGGAAAATGGAGTGAATTATTCCAAGTTATACATAAATAAAAAGCTGAAGCAAGAAGGTTGATTTATATATCTTGGCAGAATTTCAAAAAAAGAATGCAGTAATATTAAAATGGAGGTGACATGATGTGTTGCTAGGAAAGTTTGTCAAAAAGGTTAGTACAGGTAGCCTTCAACTTAGGACCATAATTGGGCCCCAAATTTTTGTTGCTAAGTGAGACATTTTTAAGTGAATTTTGTCCCAGTTTACAACCTTTCTTGCCACAGTTGTTAACTGAATCACTGCAATTGTTAAGTTAGTAACACAGTTGGTTAAGTGAATCTGGCTTTCCCATTGTCTTTGCTTGTCAAAAGATCACAAAAGGTGATCATATGACCCCGGGACACTTCAATTGTCATAAATATGAATCAATTGCCAAACATGAATTTTGATCACGTGACATAGGGATGCTGCAATGGTTGTAAGTGTAAAAAAGAATCATAAATCACTTTTTTCAGTGCTGTTGTAACGGTGAAAGTCAATAAATGAACTGTTGTAAGTTGAGTACTATATGTACTGTATATAGGAGTGTGCTTCTGCCCATACTGTTTTGTAGAAGTGAGATTTGAGTGTGTCAGAATAAACATATATTGACAGGAGGACCAATGACCAGTTTCCTGGACTGTGTACAGTTCCATTAGAAATAGTGTTAAAACAAATCCATGTAATACAATTAAGAACAACAGAATATAGATAAAAATCAACAATAAAATATCACAAATCTTGTGACCATACAGTATTTAATAACTATGAACTGGTTTCCTAAAATGCCCCAATAAATAAAAACATATTTATCAGGTGATTTTCTGGGACAACATTTCACACATAAGGAAAGAGTTTATAGTAGAGGCTCTTTAGAATTAGATGATAATGTGCATTAATTCATTTACCTTGAACTTCCATGCAGACTCCTTTTTTTAAATGGCATGTCTTCCTGCTGTTTCTTCTGAATTCCCAATCTCAAGACTTGTTAACTCTGATAACAGGCCTGGCACTAAAAATTTGAGGTGGGAGATAATTATCTTTAAACAAACAATTGCAGATTGATCTCAGACAAATGGATTCAAAGGACAGAAAATCCTCCAGGTGTGCATGTTTCAAAAGGGTCACCCTTGGTTAAATTCAGAACAAATGACAGGTATTATGTGGTAAGAAAATCCAAGCAAAACAACATGCAGAGTCTGGCAGATAGTCTAACAAAAGTATTTTTGATGGTATGTGCAACAAATGGGAGCCATCTGCATCCCAGGCAACTGCCAATCCTTTGCCTACCAATGTATTTCTGTGTTGAGAGGACAAAGTTCATCTATTGATAGTTGCCTTTTACAGACAAAGATCTGTATCTTTATTCATAAAATGATTATAAATAAAACCTCGAAGCCCACATAGTGGTAATGTGCATCCTGTGTAAAACAGTCCAAAAGCAAAACAGTTTTAAATTCAAGTATCTGTTTAATGTTCAGTTTTTATTTTAAACAAAATAAAAGTTCAGATAGTTCAAAACTACATTTTCTTCTTTCACCCAGAACAACGTTCCGTGATCTAGATATTAATCCTTGTTTCAAACACAAATGTACACTGAAAGGAAAATAATTATACTGTTTATGTATAACATTAAACTACATAAACAAGCAACTGTACGATAAACTAATATTCATATCAAGAAACAAAGCAACAGACGACTTCTCAAAATAATTCATGGCAAGTTTAGAATACAAAAAGATTGCAATATCTCATTCATGCTCTCTGGTTTTACCAAACAAATACTCTTGGGGCTATAAAAAAAACACTTACCTTTATAAATTGAGATATTTATGCAGTGCCTTTTGTTGAATTATATTTAAAAAATATTTGTCTTCAACTGGCTTTATGAGGAGAGAAGTTGAAAAGGAAATAACCATTGATGCCGAAAGATAATATTAAAAACACAAGGCATAGCAAAAACAATTTTCATGTTTTGAAAAATCATTTGAAACTTAAGAAGCAATATGAATTATCCAGTTCTAACAAACAATCTGTAAGATATTATTCATTGCATAAAACATGTGGCTTTCCACCTGATCTCTGATTTCTTAATTTCATCTTTTAAGCATACTAAATTTTGTGATAATTATGTGTTTCTGTAACCAAAATATCATCCCATTAACCTTATTTTAATTCATTATCATAACTTCTTCCTTGATTTTAATGACAAAAAGCAGATTTTAAAAATTTAAAAGATATTAAAATATTTAAAACTTCCAAGCAGATTTAACCTAGTTGAAGGAGCAATCATTCCTTGAAATCTTACTAAAAATATTACTAAATATTTTGTGTTCTTATTAGCTATTTTTTGTCTGCCATTTCAGTATTTGCTTATACCAATTTTGAAGTAATGCATTGATTGGCAATTTTCTAGTTCTTGGTCAACTAGAAATATTGTAAAGAAAAGCTTTAAAGTTTATGTTCGAGTTTCCATCTCTGTACATAGATGCTGTCCTCTGAAATTTTCATTCCTTATGATGTCTTTGTTGGATTGAAAGAAAAGAGAACTGTCCTAAAGCACTCCAAAATGTTGGAATGTAGATCCTTAGAAACTGTAATTGTCCCCCTCCCCAATTCTGTGGACTTCAGAAAGGGTGATAAGACATCTTTCAAAATTGGCATTTACATTTATTTATATTGTTTGAATGTAATTTGTCCAGCTTGGAGCCTTGATATTGAAAAATAACAGTTCCAACCTATCAGGAGGAAACCTGTTGGCAAAATATGTTCTATAGTGTGAGAATCCTAACCTATGTCTGTGATCAGGGATGAGATGCTACCAGTTCTGCCCAGTTCTATGGAGCTTGTAGCTCTGAAGAGCAGCAAACACTGAACCAGTTCTATGTTTGCTGCTGTCTGGCCACCCACCCGCCTGGGCTCTTACCTGTCCTTTATTTCCTACTTTTTCAACCTTAGCTGCTTTGCACAGCACAGCTGAGGTTGAAAAAGCAGGGAAAAATGCTTTTTCAAAGGCTGCGCACTTGCATGCAGCGCTTTTCAGCTGCCTGGGCGGCACAGCCTAAGGTTGTTTTACACACACACACAGCAAAACATAGTCACTGAACCAGTAGTAACACTGGCTGAATCCCACCCCTGTCTGTGATGCTTAAATTTAGTATATCTAAAACATTTACTCATGCACGTTTCAAATACAAAGAACATGGTTTCAACTGAATGAATAGGTGTGGATATGGCCTACTGACTACTAATAGGTCAGGATATGGCCTACTAACTAAAAGGTTTAGAGAATCACAAAAAATAGAAACAGTATGTTGCAGTTTCTTTTTTAGTCTAATATCAGATTTCGGTAGTAAACCTATTTTCCCTCCCATCTCCAGATGCGTTGAACTGCAAATTGCATACTTCTTTGCTGCATGAAAAATTGTGAGATTTGAAGTCTAAGACAACATGCAATAAACCATTTCTTTTAACAAAAAGGAATTTCTGGAGCTGGAGTTTGCATTATATTGGCCAGGGTTGCCAAACCCATGTCCTGTGGGCCAAATGCATCACATACTGACCAAGGCCATCCCAGTTTAGTGAAGAGGGAAAAAGTCATGATACAACATGTGATGACAACCTGATGCCACAAGTTTGATACCCCTGATATTTTAGGCAGCTAATTATTTTTTGGTGTCTTCAAGTGAGTATTAACTCCTGGTTATCTCTTGGACATATCCCTGCATTTTTTTTTGGGGGGGGGGCAAGATTTCAGAAGTGGTTTGCTATTGCATGCTAGGGCTGAAAGAAAGTCACTGGCTCACACAGCTTCATGCCTAAAGCAGGACTAAAACTCACAATCTCTTGGTTTCTAAACCAATATCTTAATACTGCACCAAAATGGCACTCTGGTATTCTGTTAGGATGTTTATTTTATAATATTTATAACCTGATCAAATCAAGCAAAAGTTTAAATTGGCTTTTTCTGAGAAAGAGAGAGAGAGACAGACAGACAGAGAGACAGACAGAGACAGAGATACAACCCCAGTCATTTCTTGATTAGTTATTTTAACAGAAGAACATTCACAATTAGAAAATGATGGTGTTGCATGATTAGTGGAAATTGTTTTTAAAGTTTTACTATCAATGTGCCATTTAAAATAATTATAACAGAAGACTGCTGCCACTTTTTTCCTGGATCAGATAATCAAAATCTTGTGCCACCTTTAAGGTAAATAAGTTAACTTAAGCATAAACTTTCATTGGGATCTGATCAGAGACATGCTGCATAATCCTGTGCTCAAATTATTTTTCTTTTTCATTTAGTTAATTTGTATGTCACCCAAATCCCAATGATACTGGGTAAAACCTTTTTACACAGGTAAAAAGATATTTTTTAAAAATACAGTAACAAACAAAAAATACAGGTAGCAAAGATGACAGAAGCTTGATCCACCGTCAAAGGGGGCTTTATTCATCTCTACTAGCTGTTTTTTTTAATTGTCTGGGCTACAAAAATAATTACATACTAATATACTGTATAATCATATTAATTCCAAGATCTCAGATTAATTATACTACCATTCTCGTGCCAATTTTCTAATCTACATCACTTTCAGAATATATTTCAGGAAATATTATTAATGTTCATAAGCTTTGTTAAGATCCATTTGGAAAACTGAATTCAGGAGCTTTAATGGTGAAATTAACAAAACATAAGATACCATCAACTTGCTGCATTATGCATAATACATAACATTTGATCAAAACCTTTATCATAACAGCACGTAGGCCAGAGAACATAACAAAAATACATAACTATATAATTAACAAAACCAAATAATAAAATTACATAAAATATAGTAATAACACAGACAACAGTAGCAACTGCCAAAATTTGTACTAATTATCACATTGTAGAACAGATAGAGCAAACAGTGGCACAATGTCAGGTTCCTGCTCAGATAGACATGGTGACTGGGAGAATTGTGGAAGTTGAAACCCACACATCTTAAAGTTGCTAAGTTTAATAATGCACATTGCTATAATGAGAATAACAAAGGAATTTGTCACTTAGGATTCCATACAACCATAAATGATACTGAACATGAACGGTGGGATTTTTTTTTACCATCCCTGCAGAACTGCTTGCTTTTCTACTGCTCACACAGGTAGTGCTTCCAACTTGACCAAGGAGAAGACGAACAACATTTTAAAATTTGAATGGTGGAGAGAGAATTTAATGGCTCAAGTCTATTTGAGAAAAATTCATAACAACAGCAACTATAACAACAGTCCTTTACTAAGTGGACATTGGAAATCAAATCTGCTTTAATTTAATTGGCAGGCAGTAAAAATGTTTTTTTCAGAGAGTGCCAGTTTGGTGTAGTGATCAAGGCAGCAGGCTGGAAATCTGGAGACCACTTAGTTCCCCACTTAGGCGCAAAGTCAGCTGGGTCAGTCACTTGCTCTGTGCCCAAGGAAAGAGTCAAGGGCAAACCGCATCTAAAAGAACCCTGCCAAAAAAACTGCAGGGTCTTGTCCAGACAGTCTCTGAAAATCTGACACAATTGAACAAAAATAGTTTTATTTTCAGAGAAGTGAAGCATGGGACTTACTTCTTTAAAGCTTCAACTTCAGGAACCCTTACTTCAGAATAGGTCTTACTGAATTCAGCTGTACTTCGCCCTGTATCTAAACGGGTAGGATTCATTTGCATGAAAGACCTAAAGGAGGAAACAAATAGGCAGTAGGGCTAATCAGTCATTTTCTGCCGAAACCAGTTTGATTCCGGATTCAAAAGCTTTGTCATAGGCAAGTCTGGATGAATTCAAGGGGATTCTATTTCGCGCAGAAGAGCCGGTTTCGGCTTCTATAAGATTTCAATCCCACACAAGGATCCTTTATTTTTCGGGAGTTGGGAGGAGAAGGAAGATCGATGGGTTCAGCATGTGAAACTGCCTCCAAAGGTGGGAATAATTAGCCAGTCCGGGTGGCTGAAAATAAAACCAAAGCGCAGCCCTTTCCAGTGCCCCGCATTAGTCGTGCTTTCTTTTCACGGGAATGGGGATTCCGATGCGCCTTCGTTGCATCGTTCCATTGGCCCGCCCGAGGACCGGCTCGGGCGATCAACTGCCAGCAGCCCTTTGTCTCCAAGGTCCAGCCTTAAAGGGATGTCTGGGGCGGGGTTGTCACTTCTAATTTAATCTCAATGTAATACTATCTGTCTCCCCGCCACCTGAGCGCTGCCGAGTGGGAGGGGCAAACCTCGACAACCACGAGTCCGCCAGCAGTATGTTTGGAGCCCGAGGCTTTTACCTCTGGTCCTCCGCGAAGTAGGCCGTTTCTGAAAAGCGGTCTCGAGGCCAAGGAGCTGCGAAATCCAATCCCAAGCGCAAAGCTTAACTGAGTGCACTTAACTAAGTGCAAGAAAGCCATTCTCCGTTTAAACGCATTGCTTTTGCTCTGGTGACCAGTGGAATAGAATAGAATAGAATAGAATAGAATAGAATAGAATAGAATAGAATAGAATAGAATATCAATAGAACAGAAATTTCTTTTACTGGCCAAGTGTGTGATTGGACACACAAGGAATTTTTTTGGTGGCAAATGCTCTCAGTATACATAAAAGAAAAGATACATTGGTCAAGAGTCAAGAATCAATAAGGTACAACACTTAATACTCATGGGGTACAATAAGCAATCAAATCATACTTGGAAACAGTCAATAAAAATCATTAGGATACAAGCAACAAGGTTACAGTCATACAGTCATAAGTGGGAGGAGATGGGTGAAAGGAAGGATGGGAAGATTAAGAGTAATAAATAATGCAGACTTAGTAAAAGTTTGATATGTGTTGAGAGAATTATTTTTAGGCAGAGTGATGGCATTCAGAAAAAAAACTGTTCTTGTGTCTAGTTCTTGTGTCTGTTTCTTGTGTCTATCTGATATGCAGTGCTCTATAACATCGTTTTGAGTATAGGAGTTGAAAACAGTTTGTGGTCTGTAGGGATGTGAGGGATCTGTAAATATTTTCACAGCCTCTTTTTGACTCGGTGCAGTGTATACAGGTCTTTCAATGGAAAGGCAGGTTGGTAGTAATTGTTTTTTTGTGCAGTCCTAATTATCTTCTGAAGTCTGTGTCTGTCTTGTTGGGTTGCAGAACATAAACCCAGACAGTTATAGAGGTGCAGATGATAGACTCAGTAATTCCTCTGTAGAACTGGATCATCAGCTCCTTTGGGCAGTTTTTTTTTTTTAGACTGGAGACAAGGAAGATGATTGTGCTTGGTGCAGAAGAAAGAGGAATATACCTTTGTTCTGAGATGTCTATGGAGATTCTCAGTCATCTGGGTCATGGCTGTCCTAAAAATGCTTTTTCGAGAGGCAGCTGGACTTTCTGGGTTTGTTTGTTTGTTTGTTTTTTGAAGATGTTTTGCTTCTTATTCAAGAGGAACATCTTCAAAGAAAAAGCCAGAAAGTCCAGCTGCCTTTTGAAAAAGCATCTTTGGGACTTCGTTCTCAGACCACCATATCTGCTGCTATTCACCAGTACACATATCAGAAAGGAAGGTATAATTTCCATGGGGAAAATTAGACATAAAGATGGGGGTGGAAAGAACACTGGATGACACAATCGACTGGTCCATGGTTAACAGAATTAACTCAATTGTTTGGCACAATGCAATGAACTGTAAAGGATATCTACAAAGACTAGCCAAGACTTCTATGGTATGTGTATCAAGTTTACCGTGCTCTGATGATGTAGCACCTGGATGTCTAACTGACTGAATTTCAGTCATGTGAATGCAGCCAGTGAGCCACAAGCCAACTTTCTGTGGGCTTCTAGTTTTGTGTGAAGTAGGCTTTATTGCACTGGCAGACATAGGGGGCAATTCTTCCTCTCAAATGAACAGGGGAGGGTAGTCCATAGGCATGGTCTGAAAAAAATCAATATGATGGCCACAGCAGAATCTGTGCTTAAAGGTCCACCTATTTGCATAAGCATTGGTTGTGGCCACCATCTTGATTTTTTTTAACTGCATCCCTGGGTGGGAGAAAGGTAGTAGTATCATGATAAAGATTAGGAAAGTAAGGAAAGATTAGATCATGGCTACTAAATTAAAGCACTCTTTTCTTGGAAAGGAGGGGAAAGACTATCAAAATAATTTGATGTTTCAGCAAGATGTCTCCTTCCAGCCCTTTCTGATTGACTGCTCAATTATGTGCAATTAATCAATTTTTGATTCCTAGAAACCACATAGATTTTTCTCTGAACATGGGAGTAGAAATTTTGCTGCCACTGTCTTCCAGCTGCTGCTTCATCTGCTTTTTGTACCATTTTACTTGCAAAGAGCTGGGGATGTGGAAAAAGAGAAACATTTGAACACCCCTGTGCAAGCTTTTCAGCTCATCCTTACAAAGTGACCAACTGAGCGACCTGGAAATTTTAAGCAGAGGTAAAATGTCCAAATGTATATGTCCAATCCATATACATTTGGATTTAGTTTAAACTGAAATAGGCAACTTCAGGGGTGGGATAGGACAGGGTTAACTACTGGTTCAGGATTTAGGAACTTCCCTGCAGGCTGTGAGCCATGCACCTGTAAATCGTCATCAGCATGCTGCGTGCAGAGGAGCAGCCTTTGAAACAGCCCTCTTTTCCTACTTTTTAAACTGCAATAAAGTGCCTCATTCAGCAGTTGAAGTTGAAAAATCAGGAAATAAAGATCAGGTAAGAGCCCAGGTGGGCAAAAACATCAGCAGACATAGAAGCTGCTCTTCAGAGCTTCCAGTTCTACAGAGATGGACAGAACTGGTAGAAACCCACCCCTGGGAGACTTGTTCAATGCACCAGAATGTTACAAAAATACTGCCTTAAAAAATATGATGACTCCTCTTTCTTCATGGATATCTTTACTTTCAGGTTTGCAAAAGGGCTGTAGGATTCCAGATTAAGTAGAAAATACATTCACAATGGAAATCAATGGTAGTCACTCCTTAAAGACCTGTGAACAATTAAAGTGATATTAAGTGGTTGGGCAGTATCCAACATGCCTCAACATGCTCTGTGGAGCAACATCAAGATATTTTTGGACTGTTTTGACATTCTGGTGTTAAGACACAATATGATGTTCACTGAACATAATCCCTACTAAATTCAATGGGCTTTCTGTGTAGAGATATGTGGCACTGTAAAATTAAATTCCAATCAACTCAGTTGCTATACATCCTCCTAGAAATAAACTTTGTGGCATCATAGCTCTAACTCCTCAGTTGTGCAAGGAGGGCACTCTGCTCAGGAATCTCAGAAGTTCTTGGGTTAAAGATTACTGATGTTTTGCAGTTGCACAAAACTACAATCTAACCAACCGTATTTTAGCCTCTCCTTTATACAAATCCAGTATATGTTGTAAGGAGGAAAGCCATGTTTATTTATTTATTTATTTGATTTATATTGCTGCCTATTGGCCCATGGCGACTCAAGGCGGCTTGCACAACATAAAATCATATTTAAAATAAAAAAATAAAAACAATAAGAACTAACAGAAAGAATCAAATAAATTAGTAAAGTACAATACACCAAAATTTGGGGGAAAAAAACCTCTATGGTAACTGAGAATTAGAGTGTTTTCAAATAAACACATTTTATTATTTTTTCCTCACAAAAATATATACCTTTGAATAAAATATGTTACTCTGAAATGGTGCTACCACACTCTTTTGGATTTTTAATCCAGTCTTTGTGTGTAGGTAATAGTCTAGTGACTCATATGAATCCAAGAAATTGAGTTTAATCAAGTAAACCATGGTTCAGTTAATTATGGGCAAGTGTTTTGTGAAAAACAGCCACTAACCTTAGATTCCTGCTGGACTTTTAATAGAAGCCTTATTTCTGAGGAGATTTTCTTGAAAAGAAATTTTTACACACCAGAAGAAAATCTTGCAAAATTTTAATTTGATGGACTACAATTTCCATAACTACAAACAAGAACTTACATAGAATTAGCTACTTGCCCTACTATTACATTTGCTGGAGTATTCAGCTTTGTTTCAAGAGACCCAAATGAATAACTGAAAATACAAGCAAGATGTAATTCACTTCTGCTGGCTGCAGATTCAACAGTGAGGTCTCAATTCCCAGAGTTTGGAAAGTGGATACAAGTTTTGGCAAATACATTGGCCTGGGTGGGTCAAATAGCAGCATGTCTGTGTCCCAAAGTCATGAATGTCTGTGAAACCAAGAATCAGAATATGTTATCAATGCTACCTCATGCCCAAGTTAACTATGAGAAGGCCCTGCTCCACTCCAAGATCTGCTCTTCTGAACCCATGTGGGATTCCTTCATATTAAGTCAGCAAGATATACTGGGGACAATGTTTCTTTTTGCTGTTTCTTCATTTGCTTCTTTTACAAAATAAAAGCAAGTTGTGCCTAATCCTAAAGGAGGTTACTTAGTTGGCAATTTTGTATTGTATCCTTAAACTTAAGAGTGAGTACATCCCACTGGTATAGTAAGATTTACTTCTTGGCAAGTATATAGACTGTGCTGTTAGCTTAGGACCTAATTCAAAAATCTCATTAACTATTTTTTAGTTAATCATGATTCACTGAATATACCTTGATTTGCTAATACCATAAGCAATTTTCTGGGCTTTTTTGAACTATGAGTATAGAAACTCTTTCAAACTATATGCTAGCATAAACTGTAGCTGGGGTTATAGGTATAGTGTATACCTAACAATAATGACTTAATATGTTGTATAAATCAAGTGGAGAAGAGCCAGTTAATCCCTTGGAGCTCTCAGGTAGCTATCTGACCTGCTTGATATTCAGAGCTGCCATTACATCATCAGCAATGCCCAAGGAGAGGACATTTTGCTTTTCAATGCCAGAGAAATTATGCTGTCCTAAAAATTTAGTCACCTGAAAGTCAGCCTGCTATACATATGGATTTCTCCTGTATGATTTACTTGGAAGAAAATATTTCTCAATTCACTGCCTTGCAACATTCCATTGTTTGGATTTCAGTCAATAAAACTTGGGGAAGGGTGAGAAAAAAAAAAAATGGGTAAAGGTATGGACATTTGACTGGGGGGGGGTTTAACCTTTATTCGTTTCGTAAAAAACACATCTATACATTTTTCCAAGCAGATTCATCTGCAGTTAGTTTTATTACATCCCAGAAATAATTGCCTTGCTTGCAAATTTGCCCTTCCCCTCCAAATATGATACAGTTGTTCTATTTTTGCATCTGTAATCTCACATGTTTCAAAGGAAGTAACAAGGCAAAGATTATGCAGCGACTTAATTGGGACCAGCTGAAAGCCACCTTGGACACATTTTGGAGCAATAGAAAGCCTTTCCTGATCCACCCATCAGGTTTAATAATAATTTTTTAAAATGCCTCAAACTGACTACTACAATTGGTCTTTCTTGACTTCATCAATTCTGGCTCCATGACAGAAAAGACAGATAAACAAAACAGTTGCAGATAATTTAAATATAAAAGGAGTTCATATTATTGGTGCAATGAGTGGTAATAGGTTTGTCATTTAATCTGCAATGTGTGGCAGACCTCATGCAAGGACATCAGACAAGAGCAAAGATGGGCCCCATTTCCACAGGTCACTCTCCATTGTGTATCATCCACCTTTTCTTCACAGGAGAGAGCAGTGGCTGCCTGGCACCAGACCTGGTTGTGAAAGGTTTGACTGACTGCCTGATAGGAAGTGGATGGGAACCAGTTCTTTCTGTGAAAATGGCTTCATTTCTCAAATAAAAATGTGAAACAAGGAACTGCCTTCTGATAATGCTAAGCCATGATGGTTTCTTTGGCTTTGGCTTTGGCTTAGCATTCATTGTATAAACTCAGCCATTGTGGTTTGTAAATAATGATTTTTAGCTTAGTATATTGTGTCAATAATGAAGAAAACACAAAACATTTTTTTTGCTTTAAACTCAGAACAAAACAATCCCATCTGCAAAATTATGCTGAAGGTTTTTTAAATGTTCAGACTGGAAACCAATAATTAGTGTTAATTTTCTGATTTGTGCAACTTTGGAATATCAGGGTTCCAAGTAACAGCCCAGATTAAATCAAAACTCCAAGGCCAAAGGCTTCCTCAAAATATAGATTTATTAGGCATGTCATATTGGCACATCTGGTGAAAACCTGACTCTGAAGACCCTGGGTTTTCCCCACCCAATTCAAAATCCAAAGTTCTTTCTCTC
>BHFT01039716.1:0-38625 GCA_004320025.1 Laticauda laticaudata | reverse complement strand
AAGTTCTTTCTCCCCCCCCCCCCCCAGTTACACACAACCATTACATGCCCCAATCAGGTCTCTCTCCCCATCCTGAAATCTCCCATTCACATACCTCCAGGTGCTGATGAGAATGTCCTTGGTTCCCAGAAGAAAGAATATTATTTAGGCTACATACTTCCCCACTTATCTCTATTCCCCCCTCCCTCTTCCACAGCTCCATCCAGCCTAGATGTGGCAACCCTGAAGATGCTCAAAGATGGCTCCAAGGTTGACAACACACACACACACACACAGAGCGAGAGAGAGAGAGGGAGAGAGAGAGCACCTTTGTTTGGATGGATAGTATTAGGCATATACTAGAACTCTCTAGAAACAATTATGTCAATTACATATGGATATATGCCATTCATATATCCAAGAACAAAAGTATTATATCTGTTCAGTGGATATCTGCTTTAAAAAAGTTCTTAATAAAGGATACAAGAGTCAAAAAAATCTATATATGGGACAGAAATGTCAAGATTGGATCTTGTAGAAAAATGGATATGCTAGAAAGGAAAGACACATGAGTAAACATAAAAAAGATTAAAGGAAGATATTATCTATGTTCTACATGAAACAATGTTAAAAGACAGATTAATTTCCGATCAGAATAAATAGAAAGTGGATATATGGGATTTGAAACTGTTTAGGACAAAATCAAAATAATCATATTACAAAGTGCCAAAATGTGTGTGGAATATTTTACAGGTTAGAGTGGGAGTAATATATTAAACAATGGAAATTAATCAAATGTTGACTAAGAACCTTAGTGATTATATGATTCTGTACAGAGCAATATAGATCTGAGTATAGTAAAGTAAAGTATCAAAGACTAAGGCAGTGAAATTTGATGAGAAAATGGAATGAATAATTGCAAGTTATTTTGCAATTAAAATTACACATCATGGAATGTAATGTCTAATTTATTGGGAAAAAGGGAATTTATGAGAAAAGGAAAAAAGGGGGGTTCACATGCCAAATTGACTTTATGGGGAAACCCAACTTTACAAATCAGAAAAATATATTAGTTTTTATGGATATTTGTTATTAATAAATCAATTTGATATTCAGATGCTAAGAAATGAGTGGAATTAAGAATTAGAAGTTCCTATATTGCCTAGACAATAAGAGAGTGCCCTAAGTTCTGCAATAAGAATGTCAGTGGATTTCAAATTGCAACTTACAATACAATACTATACAATAAAAAATAATGTTTAGAATTTGTATTGGACTCAATTAGGTTTGTGTTGAAAAGGATTGCCCAAAGTAGCATGTTATTGGAAATATAATAAGGTTAGGGCTTCCTTAACATTTTGAAAATAGGCATGTTTTGTGCCATGCTCTGATCATTCAGTGCTCAGAGCATTCAACGATCAGAAAATGTGGAAATCAAAACAGTTTGCTCATCCTTAATATGGAAATATATGACTGAAAGATGTGTGAAACTAGTCAGGTTTCAGACATCATACCAAACATAATGCAGTTTGATTTGGATTTGGCATGGTAGAGTTTTGGACAAGAGAAGTTATAACTCAACCTCTAGGGTTTGCAAATCCCTCAGATTTTGAGGTTACATCCTTAGCTTCACCATCAGAAGTGCCCGTCTTTGCTCCTCTGTTAGAAAACATGATAGGCAGCCAGTCCATGAGCTTGGTTGTTTTCTACGTTGCACTATTGGCAGCCGAAGATTTAGTGGTAACTGCAAACCAGGATGCCACTTCTGATCAATGGCACCACAAGAAGTCATTTTGTGGGCTTAGTGTATTTGTAAGGTTAGCCTTAATGGTTTGTAAAGGATAAAATATGCTTAGTGTGATGGGCAAACCCTGACAATGTTATGGAGAATTAGTGGGTAACCTTGTCATTTTATTTCAGTCCAACCTTCCTTACAGGGTGGGCTTTGGGAGCAGGGGGAGAAATAGGAACACTTCATAAGCTACGCTGAATCCCTGAGTGAACTGTAATATAAAATATATAAATAAATAATTTTGAAATAATTAGGTTTAGGACAAAAGATGATCAGATAGTGACATTAGTCCACTTTTAATTACCTTCAGGTTTGTTCTGAAGTACCAGCTAGCAGCTAATCCAGGCCCTTCCTTGGTTTTAGCAAACAGACCACTTGGATAGTGGTGGCTATTTGTGTACAGAAGAATGTCACAGTGTGACCTGAGTCTTGGGGGGGGGGGGAAGAGGAAGCCACCGCAAAGCTTCCATTAATAATAAACAATTCTGTGACTTGAAAGTATCTGATGCCCTGTCTCCTCACAGCGCTATCAGGAGGAAACAATTGGGCAGTTTGCTCATTAGCACTGGAGGAGATAATTTTACTTTTCAAAGGAAATGAAGGTTTCCAGCTTTCTTTATTATTTCATTATTGTGTTCATACACAAAACTGATAATTCCTACATGTAGATGTTCTCTTAAAAATATATTTCTAGGAAAACATAACCTTTTTTTAATTAACAGGAAATCTGTTAAATCTGCTCAGATGTTTCCCTGAATTAAATAGAATCTACCCATAGGTAAGGAAGCAAAGGTTTGTAAATCAAAATCATATGCTTTTATCTGTTTGGTAAGTACTACTTAAGTGTGTACAAAACTGCATTCTAAATCATCCAAAGGCAGCTAAGAAATCAGTTGGTTTTAACTTCAGTTGCTTTCATTAATGTCTATCTTTATCATTAATTCACTGAGAGTTTGAGCCATAAATTACCACAAACGAATATATTGGTGAATTTGAAACTGATTCAGGCTGCCATCCTGTGGGCAGACTTAAACTAAATGGAAAAGTTCTGAGTAAAAATGCCTGATAGAAATGTTGCTGGTCTGTGCTACCTTTTCTGAAAAGCATCATCCTAAAGCAGTTTTAAGGAGGATTTCTGTTCCACTAGAATTTACTCAACTATCCTTTTAATGTCATTGACACTGGAATTCTTTTTTTTTTTTCAAACAGTAATTGTGAAGGATCAACTGGTTTGAGATTAAAAGCAGAAAAAGACAGTTGAGCTGGTTGATCCTATGCTTGCTACATTCTAAATATATCAGTGCATAAGCAAATCTATGAAAAGATGTCTTCCCACATTTCAATAAGACCGAAATATATAAGGCTATAAGCAAGAAATGGAATCAGGCATGGATCCTCAGGGAAGTCCAATTTTAGTGATTGTCTCCAATTAATGGTTTCTAGCTAGTTTCCCTTGGATACAGTAAATTGAAAAGCTCCTTCTAGGTGAAAGGGCAAAGCAGTGCTCTGACTTCTTTTGCCTGAACCTTAAATATAAATTACAACCCTCAGAAATAAAATACAGGGGAAAAGAGTCCTGCACCAACTCGGTGCAATCTCCCCCTCATAATAAATAAACACATTCTGCAATTCCATTAACACTTAACTTAGAAATAATCTATAGAGACCCCATCATAATTATTCTGGGGTAAACATAAATAGGTCTGACTTTAGTTCCAAGAGTTTCTTTCTGTTCTTTCAGTTCTATTCTAATATTGAAAGAAAATTGAAAAATTACGCAAGGTCCGGAACTACCAGTTATGACTGGTTTACACTAGAAAACATGGCTAAGACTGTTCAACAGTGATAAGAGGATAAACGACAGAGGATAAATATATTGAATTAAATCACAGCTTGTCTTTTCACAATCCAACTGCATCAACTCCCCATATTCTCCCTTAAACTGGGACCCTAAATTGGATTGAAAGTATGTTTCCCTGATTACTGGTATGTTGCCTGGGGATTTGGGAAATTGACACCCATTTGATATGAAGATCCTAAGTTGGGGATCCTTCTATGTGGTAGCTAGGAGTTGGAAACAATTTGGAGGCACTTAATTTAGTAAGGGAAGGCTGTCATGCAGTGTCTTACAATATATAAATATGTAATGTATAGATGGGATTACTCTTTTCTTCTGAAAAAGTCAGCCTTCTTTATTTCATTCTTCTTGAAAAAAGTGTAATCTTGTATTTAAGATCCCAAACTACAATCTTAAACTGGATTGAATTCAATAGTTTTAGGCAAGCACAACTTTGGTTTGATAACTCCTGTATTTGGAAAATCACAAGGACAAAAACACCTTCAAAGTTCTCAAGTGTTATTTTCCCCATGGGACAGTGAAGCACCCTGGCACTGGTTTGGAAATGCCAAATCAGTCCTCAACAAGTGCTTAAAAACAGGAGCCCAGCTTCATCCCATGAAGATTTATTCAGAACTAAATCCCACTAAATTTAATGATTTATTCCTGGGTTAAGAAAACAACAGCACCTGGGGAAAATTTTGGGGGAATAAACCCCAATAACCATAGTGGGAGATTCTGTTGAGCAAACCTGCACAGGGTCAGGCAGCTACAATCTTTGGTTGATTGTGCCCAGCAATCGGAGCACACTTTAAAGGGGCATTACCTGCATCTGCCCCTATGCCAATTGATTTCCAATTGGCCATTTGCTTGCACAAATCTAATAGGCGAAGCTGTTTCTAATATATACTGTGTTTAAAAGCAGACAAGAGGGTGGAGGAATTTTATCATTTTAACAAATGTATAGGCTTCCTCTCTTTTATTCTTTTATTTATAAAGTAGTGAGGTTCCAGTTCTGCCAAGTTCATTTTAGTAAGATTTGAATAGCTGACTAAATTCCTTTCAAGGGGGTCCTTTCCCCATCCATCCATTCCCCAGCCATTATTAGATTAAGTGTACTTTATAATAGTTGTTATATAAAATATAAGTTTATACTGAAAACCATATGCATTTCGTTGGAGAAAACCTCTTGAATTTAATAGGACTTTACAGAAACAAGGATAGTTTTCTAAATATCCACATGGAACAATTGCACAGATTAAAAGAGGGACAAGATAGGAAGTTCATATTCTAACGAAACTAAGAACACGACACAAACTGATTTAACTTGGAGCCGTTTAATCATGGATTTTAATTTTCTTGGATTTCAGTCATTCTTAGGTTCGATTTAAAAACGATTTTTCCATCGAATTGTCTCTTCGTTTTTTTTTTCAACCCATCGGAACACAAATCTCTAGCAACGCGAATGACACTTCTTTCTGGAGAGAGAGACAGAGTCAGAGAGAGAGAGGATGCAAAGTCAAAGAAAGAACTGGGTAATGAGAAAATCGACGAACTGGTGCAATCGGAGTGAAGAGTCCGATTCCCGAAGTCATAAAAGGGCAAAAGCTTCTTGATTTTCCAAAATATAAGGGAGAAGCCGCTCCTTCGAAACTCCTGCTGACTTTTCCTGAGCATTCCCTCCCCCGCCTCCAAGATCAGAAATCCCTCGGATTCCCACCATTTCAGGGTCTTTCTAAAGGCTTGACTAAAGGAGAGAAGAGTCTTCCCCGGACTAAAAGTTGCCCTTGTTCCCGCTCCAGCGGACAAGCTCTGAGCTACCGCCATTCATGGTTTTCGAACCGCGTGGGTGGTGGTTTTTTGTTTTTTTTCCTCGGGATTTGTTTCTTAAAACCTGGGTTTTAGGATTTCTATCTGTAGGATTTTCACGGGGGGAGGGGGAACCGAGCAGAAGCATTTCAACTGAAAGGGCTTGAAAGTTTATTTTGTATGTATATGAAAAAGATATTGCTCACTGACCCATTTTAGGATGTACTGTCGCGACTTGTCCCAACACAGGCAGCCATCTTTTTATATTGTACATGCCTAGGATCCTGCTACCCGATATCTTTAACATCTGCTAGTTGTCGCTTGCTTTGTTAAGAAAAGTACAGCGGCCGCAACAAAATAGATATGCACCATCAACTTACCTTGAATTTTTATTTGCTTTAGCAGAGTTCAAATAACGCGCGAGTTTGTAATCTCAATTAATGCAAGACAATGTGCGGTGTACATACTTTTTCACACTGCCCCTAGTCCACCCTATTAGGGCTTGAGGGACTGGATCACTCGAAATGTTAGGTAATGTCTGTTGCTCTACAATTTGGTACTTTGCTCCCCAAAGTACCGAACTGAATTCAATGGACCTTACTACTAATACAGGATGGCCAGACTTTGTGCAAAAGAAAATTCTGGAAAATCGGAAACCATGCACCCTTTTTTCTGTGATTTACTCAACTATGGGACAGAAAAACAGAACCGTAGGATTGCAATATTTCTCTTCAGTTTGATTTAGGAAATATAGTCCTAAATCCTGGTTTGGTGAGGGGGAAGAGGCCAGCGGACTCTTCCCGTCTATTATATTTACTATGGAAATGTAAACTGCACTGGGAGTTAAGATCTAGTAGGCTAAGCAGTGGTGATTTCTGCTCCTTCTCCAACTCCAAGAGAATTGACCTGGAGCGAAGGACGAACACAACCCTTTTCAAAAGACCTTGGGAGCGCTCTCCGACTAGCAGACGGCAGGCAGTGAGTGCATCCTCCTCACCGTCCTATGCCACTAAGGCGCGTTGCCTCGGGACCTTTTCCCACCGCCCTGAAAGTCTCTGTGGGTGGATCGGGACCCGCGCAGCGTGCCAGAAATCGGACTCGGTTCTCCCTGCCCTTTGAATCGGTCCTATTGGACTTTTAAGGTCTGGGCGAGTGGCGTGGCTCTTCCTTTCACACCAGAAAACCGGTTCTCCTTCAGAAATGCTGCTTCCCTCTTCCCACGGTCGAATCAACAGTTCCCACATGCGGGACTAATTGTCTCCGTCTTTCTCCGGCCGTTTACTTAGACCGCAATGAAATGATTCCTAAACGATTTATTTCCAGAAAGCTGGCCGGGCTGGCTTCTTCCCCAGCGCTCTCCACAGGCGGTTCCGAAGAAAGCTGTGTGCGGACCGCAGCACTAACCAGAAGAGGTTCGGCCCTCTTCCAAGGTCCCTTTCCTCCCGGTTCCGAGGCTTTGGGAGGATTGAGTGCCTTTCCTGGCCAAGGGCACCGGGTTTACTCAGTTGGAGACTTAACCCGGCTTGTCTCCTTTGGCACGAGTGGAGAAGGCGCCTTCGGCTTTTCCCGTCGATTAAACCGAGGGAGACAAAGGGACAGAAAATTAAATGTAGCCTTTCCAGATGACGTTAATAACTTCCGTCGGGTAAAAATCAACCACTAGTGCCTCCTGTGCTTGGGAGCCTCTCCTCTACCCTCATTTAGACTATATTAGACATGAGGTAGATATTATAAAAATTATATATTAGACATTGGGCAATTACATATTAGGCAAATACAAGACTAGCTAAGTGTACCTTCATTCCTTGGGCATCCTATAACGCGCGGGGGGCGGGGGGGCGGGAACCGAGGCTGAGTTCACATAGCACTGTAAATCATAATCTATGCTTTAATAAAACACAATAAAGGTCAAGTAAATAAGTAATTAAGTCTTCGAGTGTTTAGCGAGGACAGCTAGGACAAAGGTGAAACTACTCCGTTAAAAGATAACATTAGAAATATGCGCCAAAAAGCACTGTCCAAGAGTTTCATTTGTATAAGTTGCTTCTTGTGGAAACATAAGACTAAAATCTACAAGGTGCCACACGCAAACACTGTTGGAAAGAATGCAATAGACTTAGAGCACAATTCCTTCCCCAAACATCTACTTTGTAGCATTGCCAAAAGGGAATAATTGAAAATATAGCTCTTCCTATGTAGAATTAGGGAGGAGATAAGCCGACCCTTTCTCATATAATTTATCTCCAAATAAAGTAGCAGCTTGGTAAATAAATCCGACTGAATTCATTGGAATTTATTTCTAAAAAAATGAGCTGCTTTGGGGAAGGGCTGCAAATATTCTTATCAGTCATTTGATATTATATATGAATAGTGCACAATACTTACATAATAAAGTTAGTTTTTGGAATGGTCTTACTCTCTGACATAAAAAGAATATGTTCACCAGCTATTTTTCACACTTATATTTTACAGACCTCTAACCTATACTTTTTGTGATATAGGTAAAAGATGTTGTAATCATACATATATTACAAGAAATGAAAGAAAAAGATAAGGCCACAATAAAAAGGCTACTAGGCATCTTTTTCCAACATATGCTCACTATTAAAAAAAAAATCCATCTGGATTTGCAAATGAAGATCTTCACAAGCAAGGACTGCTTTTTTTGCATGGCTTAAAACAACTTAGAAATGATAATTATTTTTTCAAGCCTGATATTAACAGCACTTTCAACAGTCAGTCACCAAACCAGATCACAATCTTCTGAATTTAGATCCTCCCAGGTATCCTGCCATTACTTTAAATGAGATGTACTTCCTCACAAACACTGGTAGAAAGGGTCTGTCTTAATGCAAGCAAAGGATCCTAAAAAGCTTCACACATCAGATGTATTTCTGAGTAAATGTAATTAAGACCACTGGACCATAAGTATTCCTGGCCTACTAATCATGACATGGAAACAAAAAAAATTATTTCAGAGGAATTTACCTATTAGTAATATTCCAAACACAGATGCTTTAGATCCAGCCATTTAAAGAAGGCTTTTCAACAGAATTCATGTAAATAACATTGCTAGCCGGGGCAGTGATTTCAATAATATTTTCAGATGATTATCGTTATTATTATTACTATTATAACTGAGGTTTATGTTTCTTTCTTTTTGTTTTGAATTATCACCAAATTCCAGGCATGAAAGTGGAAAATAATATAAGTAAAATTCTAAACTTTCTGTTCAAGTCTATGTTAGCAGCTTTTGAGGCAAATTACTCACTTTCAGAAAGTAATGACATTTTAAAAGTTTTGCAGTATTTGACAAATAGTGGAACAAAAGAAAATCAAACATAAAAGAGAAAAAAGAACATTTTATTGGAGACTATACAAAGGGATATACAATAAAAGTGCTAGTTATTCTAAAAAAAGTTGGTCCCAGAAAGGCACAATACCAAAGAGCTTGCTTACAAAAGTATTTAAGCAAACTGCTATGACTCCCCCCTTTCCCCATTAATACATTTTCTGTTCATCTTCTTTTACAAGATCAAGTAGTGAAACTTTATTTCACAAAAGAAGAGAAAAGCAGAGGACCACCCATGAAAATTGATTTACAGGCAAATAATTTCAGTTTAAAAAAGATAAAAAAATATGTAGAGGCTAGGATAAGTGTGTGTGTGTGTGTGTGTGTGTATAAAACAGCATCATTGCAAAAAACAGTCTCCATTTTTACTACTATTCATAATAATAGAGAATAGCTTTGTTTTATCCAAATAATTTTAGTATAAAGTTTATACAGTATAAACTTACTTTATCTTGAGAAAATACTATTTTCTTTTTGTAAAAAAAATACATATACATATACAATTGTTTTAAAGTTGTTCTTATAATTCCTTCCCCCTTCAAATCAACTTGACTACAAGTCGCCCCAACAAGGAGCATTTCTGGTAAAATACAGTGCCCAAATAAGTATTTTGGACAGTGACATAAAGATTTGAAGAAGTGCATTGTCCCCCTCCTCCATCATTGGGGTCACAGTGGACAAGCCTATGCCAAAAGAAAGGCGAAGTGGAAGTTTACTGCTTTCCATCATTTGTATTAGCCAATCTGTTCAAAATGCAGGCATTTCTAATATCCCACCTTCTAGATTTCAAACAGTTATCTCCAGTAATTATCCATTGTAATCAGATTAATCCCATTAATGCAAATCTCCTCCCCTCTCAACTTTAAACATCCCTAAACTTGTTCAAACTCAAGTATTCAAGTGCCCAAATTAACATGTACCGAGCCAAGAAACAAGTCTTGAAACCGACTGTAAACCACAGTACAGTGGAATGAAAGTCTAAATGTTTCATGAAATTTATATTCACAAAAATGTATTTATAATCTTTGCCATTCTTGGAAACAATTTTTGAAAAAAAATCCTAATACATTTAATGTGTTGTATATTTTTTAGAACAGAGAAATCATGTAACCATTGGATGCAATTCTAAGGATTGTGAATTGTGTCAAAGTTATTCCTGCTTAAATCCAAATGTAAATCTTTCTGATTTAAACACAGCTCCAAACTGTTAAACTAAGAGGCCCGATTCAATAGGATTTGCAGTCATGCCACCCTTGATAACTGAAGTTCAAACACAATTTAATATATATATTCCGAATAAACAAAGGTGGCCTTTACTGGTTTTAAAGCTTGGTGGTTTAACTGTTCTGAGCAGGAGATTAAGTTGTTGATTTGACACGTCTCATCTGCAGCGTATTTTCGTAATTCTTGTTTACCCAAATATGATTCTCCCCCCCCCCGCCCGATTTTCTTTGATTTGAATTTTAAGCCCGTTTAAACTCACAAGCAAAGCAAATGCCTCTGCAATTAAGACCCACGTTTCGATCTTAAAAACGTTACTTACTACCAACTCTCCCTGCTTCTGCAAAGTAAGTTCGGGCTGCCCACGCAAACGACGCCTTCTTCTACAGTCTTGATCCGTGTTGTATCGCCAGTGTTATTTATAAAGCAACTAAAACAACAACAAAAAAAAAACAAAAATATCCGGAGGCGACGTTAGCTTTAGCTTTATTAGGGCTTGGACTAGGGAGATTGAGAAGAACTCTGCGTTGTCTAACCCTCCCCTCTAAAAACTAGTGACCGAGAAGAGGATTTACATCCCAAAGCCGAGCTCCTCAAAGCAGAGGAAGAGGAGGAGGTGCAAGTCTTCGGCCGCGTCGCGCTCGCCTTCACCTGCAGCCGGAGAAGAGGAGCCGGAGATCTGCGGGAGACACAAGAGCGCTTTTTTAACCCCACACACACACACACTGTGTGTTGTTGTTGTTCTTTCTGTGCTAAAAGTGACTGCATGCACCAGGCGTCGGGATGGGGGGTGGGGAGGAAAACGACCAGGAAAGGCGATCCAAGCTTTTCTTCAGGAAACACCTCTTTGCGTCTGAGCATGGGAAGGGCCGGTGGGCTGCGGGGCGTCCCCTGGCCAGAGACGCGGCTCTCGTCCGCTTCCTCAGAGGTCTATCCGGGGGTGCAAGGCGCTGTGTTTGCTCTCGTGGTCCCAGTACGAACAGTGCATCATGGTCAGCTCGGGCGGCTGGCGCGCGCAGGCGAACTGCAGGCCGGCGGCTCCGTTGGGCGCCGCTTGAGGGGAAGGATTTCCCGCCGAGGCGGCCGCCGCCGCCGCCGCGGCCGCCGCTACTGCAGCCGCGCCCAGCTGCTGGGCCGTGTGGTGGTGGTGGTGGGCGTGCGGGTGGTGGTGGTGGTGGGCGTGCGGGTGGTGGTGGGCATGGTGGTGGCCCATGCCGTTGTACGAGTTCACCATGGCGGGAAGGCGCGAGTAAGGGCCGTAGGCTGAGGCAGCGCCGGCGGGCCCGGCCGAGAGTCCCATTCCCTTCACGGCGCTGATAGGACTGCCGCCGTTGCCACCGGGGCTGCCGCCGCTGCCTCCCTCCACAGCCGCCATTTGACAGGCCCCATAGGAAGCGGCTGACGGCGCCTGAGGCGGCGGCGGCGGCGCGGGTTGCGCCAAGGACCAGGAAGCGGCGGCGTTGAGGAAAGGCGCCTGCAGGTACTTGGCGGGTGGCGCCGTGAGGTAACCGTAGCCGGCCGCCTCCGCCGCGGCCCCGAACAGGCTCTTGCCCGGCTGGAAGTGGCCTGTGGGCGGGCGGAAGGGCCTCTTCATGCGGCGGCGGCGGCGGTAGTTGCCCTTCTCGAACATGTCCTCGCAGGCCGGGTCGAGCGTCCAGTAGTTGCCTTTGCGCTCTCCGCCGCCCTCTCGCGGCACTTTGATGAAGCACTCGTTGAGGCTGAGGTTGTGGCGGATGCTGTTCTGCCAGCCCTTCTTGTTCTTCTCGTAGAAGGGGAACTTGCTGATGATGTAGTGGTAGATGCCGGACAGAGTCAGGCGCTTCTCGGCGCTCTCGCGGATGGCCATGGCGATCAGCGCCACGTAGGAGTAGGGCGGCTTCTGCGTCGGGTCGCTCTTCTCCGCCGCCGCCGCCGCCGCCGTCGCGGTTCCGAGGGACGGCGCCGCTTTGCTGGAAGCCGGGCTCAGTTCGCCTTTGGCCGCCGCTTCTCCGCCCGGCTCCTTGGCCCGGTGCAGAAGGGCCGCCGTGTCCTCGGGCGGGGGCTCCTGGAAGCTGGTGCTCATCATGGCCCACCACCACCACCTGCTGCCGCGGCTCCGCTCGGAAGGTGACGGCTCCGGCGGCGGCTTCACGGGGGACAGCTCTCCGCCGCGCCAAACCTCGGCGGCGGCTCCCCCAGGATCTCGCAGGGAAGATCTGATCCAGCGGCCAGTCCCGCCTGCTGGTTTTCAGTTCGCTTGTGCTCTGGCGTCCTCCGCCTTCCCGTCTCTGTTTTCAAGCGGCGGCCGGCGCAGCGTCTTTTCTGATCCGCGGGCTCCGGTGTCTACTCCCTGCTCTTCTGGAGTAGCTCTTTTCTGATTTGTATGGGCTCCGGCGAGTTCCGCTTTCGTCAGGATGCTTCTCCCCCACCCCACCCCACCCCACCCCACCCCACCGCGTCCCCCACCCCTCCTCAGTCTTGGGAGCCAGCTGGGCACGGGCGAGTTCATGGCGAAGTCACACTGCACGAGAAGGACACCCCAACCAGGAAATCGTCTGCGTAAGCCAAGGGTGGGGGTCCTGCAGCGGAGGGAAGTGCGGGGGGTGGGGTGGCAAACGCGCGCACACACATGCACGCAACAAATCAAGGGGAAAGCGGCATCTTTTTGCCAATGCGGCTGATGCAGGAGGCAGTTTAGGCGGAAGATTGTGGGGGGGGGGGGCAGAAAGGAGGAATAAAAGGAAAACCTTCCGCTGCTTCTGCAAGCTGATCTCCTGAGGAGTCGGGATTTCTTCGAGCGCAGCGGTGGAGGCGGGCTGGAGATGGAAGCCAGAAATCGGCGTTAAAAAAAGGTCACGCGAGCTCAGCCGCAGGGAAGCCAAGCGGGATAGACTTCGGGACGCAGGAGCTTCTCTGAAACTTGCTACTTAAGGAGACAGGGCTGGGCCCCTCGAACGACGAAGCGCCCTGAATTGAAAGGTTATAAGGCCATCTGCAAGCGCGGAGACTGACAAGTTATGCGTTTCCTTCTGAACCTTCTTATCCAGACAGGTCGCTTAGTAGAACTGTCTGACCTGGCCAGGTGACATCTGTCTTCGGAGCCAAACAGCCTTTAACTCCCACGCATATCATGCTGTACACGTCGCTCTTTCATTGAGCCCTTTAGATTCACCCCCAGTTTTAAAAGAAAGGAAAAGCCCTCTGGCATTCGTCCGGGTTGTTTTTTTCTAGACAAGCTGGTTGTTGGGGTAGTTGATTTCAAAGATACTCTTGCAGGTGCGAACATATAGGCAGCTGGGGCAAGGGGGAATGAAACAGGAAAGCGGAGGCGGGGCACAACGAGAGGGTTTTGTGCAGGGCGATTGCTACAGGCCACAGCTAGCGCCCATCTTCTCTGCACCTGGGACTGGGTCTCTGCCCCAAACTTTCAACTGCTGAATTCCTTCTGGGAAATCCCACCCTAAAGTCGAGGTCTCGATCAGGCTTTAGAGAAAAGCTGATCACTCAAGGACCTGATGCGTGTTAAGTATCCAAGTTGCTCCAGCAGGGTTGTTGTGTGTGTGTGTGTTTTCTTCCCGACCTGTAAACATGAGGTTCTTCACCCTAACAGCCGCCGCAGCCGAAGGACAGATACGTCATCCGGTCTGCTTGCCTATGTGCCTCATTGCGGCTGCTGCAGGAAAGGGAGTGCACGTCGGAAAGGGAACTTCGAGTCAGACCTCCAGATTCCTTTCCCAACTCGCTTCTTTGTTCATTCGGCCTGACAGTACAATTTTTAAATACAAAAAGCCTCATCCTTACAAAAGACTATAGGGAAATTCTGAATGATTTCCTTCAGCGTTAGAAGAAAGTGGACAATGTAAATATTTATTGTGCAAATTTAATCGGTTATATTTTTGAAGAAAGATAACTTGATCTTATCAAAATTCTCCTTGAATTCAGTGGCATTTATTCCTACCTTTAGTGTACCTACCATAGTCCCTTTAACCGTTCTTTTTATAATTATATAACTGAATGGGAAAATTTACTGGCTTTATATTGAGAAGAGTTAATTGGAGGCTCACTCTTCGGGCTCCCAAGTTGGATTTCAAAAATACCGAAACTTCATAGTATACAAAGACATCCATGTTTTTATAGCAATTTATGGATCTATTTTTGTGTGTGTTATTTATATACATTTATATATTATTTTTGTATGTATATGCTGCCAAACAACATGGACCATTGTTGCAAACTAGTCATCAAACCTGGGAGCGAGTTCTATTGAATTCAAAGGCACTGGCTTTCCATTGATCCTACGCAATAAGATCAATTTAATCTGAGTTACTCAAAGTTAGAAACATTTAATATCAATAATAAACAGTAGGATTCTAACAGCGTGCATGCTTATTCGATTTCAGTAAAACCATTTCAGTAACAGATATTGCAATATTGCAATATTAATTGCATTGATTATACTCTTCAGAATGGATATGTTCAATAGGTTGTTGCTATCCGTACATTGGAAAAGTTTCAGATTGGTGTAACCTAATAATAGAAAGACATTCAATATTTCTAATGAGATTTATTTTCAAATTAAGATGCTTGACATGGGAACAAGGACAGCATTGTGATTTTTTTTAGAGAAGCGTGAAAAAAAATTCTGACTTTAAAAAGTCAGTATTTGAGTTATATTCATAGACCCTAGGCTGATAGCGTTTTAAAATCTAGAAACAAAATTCAGAAGTTCTAATGAGCAGAGTGGCACCTAACTTTCCTTTATATTTGATATTTTGATTAAACTGCTTAAATCATTACATAAAGATAAATCTCTCAAGGAGAAGTGTATGAAACTTACAGCATGGTTGAAAATGACATGTTTTTAATGGAAGTGCTAAAAATAATTTTAAGCATTATTTTGCCAAAATCAATGGTGACACTTCATTAACTGGTACCAATCATGAATCCATACAGCTATTTATAAAGCCATCTATAAAGAGATTGTATATCTCAAATTCAGATCACTATCGCTGTGAAATTTGAAGTTCTCACTTCAAGTGTGTATGAGAGAAAAAACACTTTTTTGGCCTTTTTAAAAAATCGCTGATGGTGATCCGGATGATCACCTACAAATGTGATACAAATGGTTAGGTCCTGTGTAGATTCGAAGACATTAAAAAAAAAACATCTTTAGGAATAGAGTAATTGCCTCCCCTCGCAGAGAGGCGGGTTTCTGAACCAGGCACACAGGGGGGAAAACCTCTGTGACTTCCAACCCCGGGTGGATTCCTTCCTTAATCCAAAACGCTTTGGGGCCTGGAGATAGGAATGCCCTCCGGCCCCTGTCGCAGCTCTGCCCCTGGGTCTGAAAATGCCAGTATCCGGGCCCCAAGCCGGGGCGCCTGCTGAGATTTCTGAAGCGCTGCTCTTTTGAGGTCGGCAGTTTTAGCTAGTTAGTGCCAGTTCTTTCCTTGGCCACCCAAGCCGGTCGGGGCTGCTTCGCACCCCCCCCTCGCCCGGAGGGCATTTCCTTCCACAGGTGTAGCAGCAGCAGGAGCAGCGGAGCCTTGTGACATATGTCAGCACGTCTACCAATTACACATTCCTGCCTTCCCAAGCTTAGAAAAATCAACGGTGCCGGTGGAAGCGCACGAATCTCTCTGTAGAAGAGAGGCGCAAAACTCAGCGCGCTCCACCACATGAAAACTTTCTTCCCCACTCTCTCCCTTCCCTGCACCACTCCTCCAACGAGATTTGAAGTGCAATCCAACGCACAAGAGGAGCAGAAACGGAGAGGGAGTTTAGACAGCGTTTTCTTGCTTGCCTGGCGCATTTACCAGGTCCGCAACTTTAGCAGAGGTTGCGCTTTCGCTTCGGCGAATCCCCCGTCTCGCCCGCCTCCCCTGGCTTCCTTCCCTCTCCTTCGCCCCCATCTGGACAGTCAAAGGCTGCTTGGGCGTCCCTAAGGAAGAATTTTCAGAGAAAACGGGAGGCCCTGGTAGACGGGCTCACTGGCTTTCCCTTTTATAGAAGCGATCAGTGGATGCTGGAGAAGTTCGGTTGTGAGGTTCCGCGCGCTTGTCGGGAACCTCGCAGAAAGGTCTAATGGCGCCGGAGACACAGTCATTGTTGAAATCAAAAGGCTTCCCTAAGTAACTATTGTTTTACGCTGATTTCTTTCACCCCATGGATGGTACTTTTAATATTTTTTATTATTAAATTTATATGCGCCCATCTCGCTATTCAAAGCGAGTCTGGGCGGCATAGACGTCCTCAGAGTTCCTATTAGCCACTTATTAAAAATACGGGTAATAATCATGTGTAAGAGCAGGCTTAGCAGTTTGTAATAATGATAATATTACCAGTAATAATAACAAACAACAACCATCCTGATATGGGGTGAACTTAAACACCCAATCTCTCCGAATCTCAAATTATATGGCTTTCAAATGCGTAAGAATTCGTGAAAGAGATTCAAAGCTAAACCTGAGAGAATAGCAATCCACAGCCCATTTCCCAGAAATTCCCACGGAGCTTGGGTCCGTGGGATTCACTATCAGATCGGTGATCATAGGCTTCACCCTGGATTCTAATTTAGATCCAACGAAGTTCATACAAAAGACTATTTTGTATATATGCAAAAGTTCTATTTGCTGTATGTAATATTAGTTTGATTTGAATTATTAGGACTGGGCTGGTAGTCGACTTTATTGCTATATATTAAACAGCAACCCTAGGTTAATTTACCTGGGATTGTGTTCTACTGAATTTAGGAGGACAGCCTTTTAGGCTTTAAACTGATCCAGTGTTCAAGACTGTTTGTAATACAAATTGAGCAGTAATTATTTTGTAAATCATCTAGACATTTCCAAAAATGCTGAGTTCCTGAAGGACCTAATGTACCTAACAGGCATCAGGAAACATTGGGAAAGGATTGGGTGTGAAAGGAATATTTATCTCTCTCTCTGTGTTTATATGTTTTGGAGTCACAGGCAAGAAAGCATTTCTGTAGTAAAATAGGCTTTACTGTATTTATGATGAGAATGAGGCCCATTTGGGACTTTCTGCAAAAAGTATTTATTTTGTATTGATATCTGAATCATAAGAAATTCTACTCCTTATGGTGAGAGACACTTTATCATAAAAGCAGGAGCAAGGTATGCTGTTAATTATGAGAGCTGGAACAAGCTTAAAAAGTGGCATATTGTAATCCATCAGTTGCTGGACAGTTCAGGAAACAGCAAGAAGGGAAAATCACTTTCTTTTCATTAAAACAACCTGAGCTCAGGAAATATTAATTGCTTTCCATCACAAAGATTGACAGATAATGGTGTGTCAGGTTGTTGAACTGAATAACAGTATATTGCAAGTTATGGAAGGCATAGGACACAATAATTTCCTGGGTTTTAAAAATATTAAAATAATAGAAATGATGATGATGATCATGACCCAATTATTTCCTGGCTTCTTTAAGTTAGCCCTGTATGAACAATCCAGCAGCCAACAGTTACTAGGAAATAAAGCATGTTGTTGTACACAATGGAGTTGACTTTTCCAGTAAGTATCCATTACATTATGATAAAGCAAGCATTCAACTTTTACTGGATCATGCTCCAGCCCTTATATATTTACAGGTATAGCACATTAAATTAAAGAGGCTACAGGTTTAAACATTAAGACCTATTGAAACAATTCATTAATTGGTCTCAGGCCATTCCCTGTAAAGTGGTTCCAAATATCATAAGCAAATTTGGGCAATTTAGACCACATTTTTCATACTTTGGCAGAATGGAAACTCTGAAGTTTAATTTGTGTCACAAACAAATGCTAAAGACAACAATGAAAAGAAGTCTGTTACACCCTTAATACGCCAGTTATGTATCTTTGGCTATTTAAGTTCAATTCTTACAAATTGGAGGAGAAATTGACAAAATTTTAAATTATCCAAAAAGTCTTACTGTTCTTTCAGCAATATGTAACTGCTTTTTAAATATTTTTAAAGTTGGCGGTATGTTCTCTGCAGCACTATAATGTAATGGACGCCTGAATCCTTTTAACAACTAAATGAATTATATATTTTGGAGGAGAAAAAGTATAACCAAAGGTTGGCTATCTAGATCAGAAAATATTCATTTCCTAAGAATGTCTTACCCTTTAAGTATTTTTTTTTCCCTGTATGACCTGCACTGGGGGAGAAGACTATTTCTCACCAGAGCAATACTAGGAAAGAAAATCAGCACTTTTAAATAAAGCTAACAGGCCTGTCTGTCATTGTAGTCAACCCGGCAAGTGAATATTTTAGATTTTAAGTAAAAATGACAACGAAATTTACCTTTTTGATAGTGCAGTCAGAACATTTTTCTCTTTCTTAAACACCAGGTTGTCCCTCAGTCTATCTCTTCAAAGGTAATTCTGCCCCCCTCCCCCCTTCAAATTCAAATGAATAGACTCAAAAGCCTCTTTTGCTTGTTTCATTTCAGGAACCGCCCTAAGCCGTTTCTGTCGCCCTTAAGCTTCCCGACTCCAAAAGAGTCAGAATACAGGGACTTCGATTTGTCCTGGCAACTCCAAAGCCTCTGGATAGTAAGGAAAGGGACCAGGAAAGGGTGTTTACACATTGCAAGACAAGAGGTTGGCCGGCCTGGCTGTTTTGGGGAGGTATGTGGCAGGACGCAAATTTTAATCAACCTTTCTTTTGCAATTTGTCGATCACCAGCTTACCAGCTGCCACTTTCAGGCATGGTCTCTTGCAACTTATCCATTTCACAAGAAGTCTACTTGTGAGTCCTTATCTAATCCTCTCGTGTTCTCTTCTCCCAATCTCTTGAAAAGAATGAAGCCAGGTTTACACAGATTAACCTCAGCAAAACCAAACTACAGGAGAATGTAGTCTTCCCAAGAAGAAAAGCCACAAGGTTGCTTTTCTTGTGGACCTGTACCTATAACCTCCCCCCTTCCATTTCCTATTTTCAACGTGTTTGTTACACCAAGAGTTTTGAGAATGATTTGCCTTGCTAGAGTCCTCTGTCTCTTTCTCCTATAAACTTGCCATGCTTTATTTTAAGACTCTGGAATATTTGTTCCAATAACGATTGGAGAAGGAAAATGTTCCATATAAACATGACATTTTAAGCATGGTTTCATACTCTTAAAGTAATGACACTAAAAGAAATACAGTCTAGGAATTAGAGGTGGTTATTATTCTTGAGAGGGAGAAATACATCAGGTTTAGATTGTCTTTTTACAGAATGAGTCCCTTCTCCAATAAGTTTTTAAATGCCCTTTTGGTTTTGTCCTAAAGAAACTAAAAGTAATGACACAACCCAGATGTATACATGTGCATCTAATCAGATATTTTATGAGAGCCATTCTATAATCAATTGCAAATATATACACAAAGGGGAAATAAACATTCAAATATGCTGGAAACATATGGACAAGTTGAAGAATACCAGCATATATATGTGGCGATGTCATGTCACTGAAAGTACAGGGCAACTTGAACTGCACTCAATTATATAAATTGTGTTCAGGCTGGAATCTTGCAAAACCCAGATAGAATTAAAGGGCTATGCATTCTGAGCCTTGACAATGCATACCTGTCCACTGAGCAAATGCATGCCCAGAATTTAATTTGCACTCTAATGCCTTTGGTCCCCACTAGCACAGCCTGTCCTTGGATAGGAGACAATAGCAGCTTCAAATGCCATCCTTATCTCTCATGAGTCTCATAAATGTACCTGGATACAGGATTTACAATACGCAGATCTGACTTTATGTAACATGAGTCCTGCATATTTTGGGTTTTTAAAACTTAAATAGTCATAGTGAACTCTGAACATGTGTTGATACAAGTCATGCAAACTGAAAAAAAGAAATAGAGTAAAAATAGAAAAAAAAAACCCATTTCCATAATTTTATACTGGAAGAATGAATATTGTTTGAATGATTCTTCAGTGAATCTATAAAATAGTAGAAATTATCATATGTGTGTAAACATCACATCATAAAAATCACAAGATAAAAATAGGAAGTGATCCTACTTTCCATTGGTCTCTATTCAAAGACAGAGCAACTACTTTTGAACTTGGATCAAAATATTACACATTACAAGCAGGTAAGAGGGTGCTACACAAAAACGTTTATTGCTGAAGTAGCTTCAGTTTACCATAAAGTTGAATACACTTTAGTTGAATACAAGTTAAATACACATTTAAAAAAAATCATTGAAAGTAACATTTAACACTCTTACAATCATTTTTCTATCTTAAAATATATCCAACCAGAGTTTCTAATTGTCCATAGGTATACATTTTATCAATGAACAAATATTTTGCTAATATGCTCAGTCAGGATAACAGAATAGCAAAAGTTGGAAGGGCCTTGGAGGTATTGTGTGCTTTTCAAACTCAGATACTGTCCTATTGATAAGCAGATTGCTAGTTTATGTGCACAGTCATTAGACTTAGACTCCCATTCACCTCACAACTGATCTTTGGCATGTGTAGCTGAACTGATTAACATTTTCTTTTCTGAATCAAGTTTCATGCTTTCAGTAAAATGTTCTTGCAAGAGATTGTTTCTAAGGTTTGCATATTTGAAAAGCATCAGAGAACCACAGGGATTTATTTCCACAACGTATCTCATCAAAGGTACTGTGTGGGATTAGTTAGAATATGAGACTGTGGGTGCATTTATCCAGTTTGGTTGGACCCCAGATAATCTTTGCAGAATTAAGAGAAATGTGTTTAGGGATATAGATATCTTTTAATCAACTGTATTAATAGAATTCAGTAAAGCAGTCTAACAGCTTGCAGAGGACAGGCACTAATAGATCCTAGTAGATCCTAAAAGGTCTTCTCCAGAGGTGGAAATTTTCTCTACACTTTCCTATGTTCATCCACTTGAAATGAGAACTGTGCCATTCATCCTTCTATTTTTGGACAATTTATATTTATAACATTGCTTTGAATCATCAAAGTCATGAATAATTCATTTAGACTTTAGTTAATGTGTTGCATACTGAGTCTTAGGCTTTTAATAAATTCCCCAATATCTTTTCGGAGAAAAATGTTTTCTGTCTCCCCAGATATTTCCTCATTCCTCTAGGGTTCTTTTCCTTCTCTTATATATATTTGTGAATGTGACTCAGTTCTTGCAAAAACTCATTATTATTTATAAACATATGTATCTAAAAATGAATGACATAAAGAGTGAAGGCTATGGTATTCCATAGCTTAACGTGGGATGAAGAGAAAAAGAAAAAATAAATCTCAAGATCTATATGCACATCAGTGGAAATGACTGTAAATTCAGTCAATAAGAATAGTATTACACAATGAAAACCAACATCCACATAAGGATATTGCAAAAGTTCTATCCCAAGAAACGTGGACAGAACTAGGTTGGGAAAAACTATTCAAAAGGACTCTCAAACCTTATTTTTACTATTAACGTCTCTTTAATAATTGTTTATTGCTTAAATAAAATACTTGTTTATTGTTTATAATTGTTTATATGAGGACCTAGAATTCAAATAGTGCTGAAACAGAAATATTTGCCACATTCTCCTCAAGTTTTTGAGTAGAAACATAAGTGTGTAAAGGAGAAATGTTTCCAAACAGTAATAAAATTTGAGACTGGAACAGAATTCTGAAACTTCCTACTTAAAAATTTGAATAAATTCCCAGTATAAAAGCAAGATTATTCTCAGTTTTCCCTCAAGGGAAAAAGTATTTAACTTTTCAACACAACTGCTTCATTTCTCCTGCAGATTTATCTCCAGGCATATTCCTCACTGAAGGTGTAAATAGAACCCCATATTAAGCAGGAAAAGTATTTATGATGCAAACTATATCAAACCTAACTTCTTTTATCAAAGGCTGTGACTCCGGTTATGTGAGAACATTGAACATCACTCAGCACACTGAGGAATATGAATTATTTATTTATGAATACAGCTAAATTGTGAAAAGAGTAAATTAGTGAAAAGTGAATTCTTTAGCTGTTCTAATTTCATCCAAAAATGTAAACTTCAAACTTTCCATTCACAAATAACTAACCGTAAAGGGAAAAAAGTGTTCTAATTCATTAAAAAAAATAGATACATTTTGAGGAAGTACATGTAATATTCATCTGTTCAAGCGAAACATGCAGATTTCCCAGAGATATTTGTCTGAAATCTTTAAGGTGTTGAAGATGAGAGGAAGCTTGAACTGGAAAGTTAAGAAACTTGAAAGTTCTTGCACTCACAGAGATTGGTGGATTCAAAAGACTGGTCACCAGACCAAATGCAAATTGGTTACAACTAATGGATGCATGAGTAAATTTTGATATGGGGATGAGTTTATTTGTCTTTTATTTACACACTCATCCATTACAGTTTTGCAGGATGTCTCTGGCCTAAAGCAAGCCATTTGAACATTACAGATGAAAACAAACAAGTTGGCCTCACTTGGAACAAAATATAAATGTCATCCCTTTAGGAAGACAGCTTGGTTTAATGACAAGGAAGGGAATTATATTCAGCTAAAACTGAATATGATTTTTTGTATACACCAAAACCAGCTATATTTTATAAGATAATCAAAAGATATGGCTTGATTGCCTACACCAGCTTTGTTCTCTCAATAATATTCAGACATCGAGCATTGTAACTCATTTGTCATATATCTTCTTTCTTGTATGACATGAAACATCTGGTTTTTACTACAATATTAACCCATGTCTGGGAAGATGCATTAAAGAGAGGAAATATTCTGTACAACATGCCAGTATTTCCAAGACAGCATTATTCTGAAGTTTTCCATGAGCCATCTGCTTTCTTCCTTGCCACCAAACCAAGCTTCCCTTGGTATGTGTTTATATATGTGTTTATTGTTTTTGGTCAGTCTTGGCTTTGGTTAGCACATGGATAAGTCCATGTAATTTTCTTGACAACATTTCTAGAAGTAGTTTGACATTACCTTCTTCCTAGGGTTAAGCAAAAGTGACTGACTCAAAGTCACCCAGTAGGCTTTATGTCTAAGTCAGGATTAAAACTTATACTCTCCCCCCATAATTTCTAGCCCAATACTTTTAACCATAATACCAAATTGATTCTCTTTCTTAATAGTATAGTATATATGCGCACACACATAAAGCAAAATGTTAGCTTCAACCACCCATTACCTGTCAATCTTCTTAACTTCCATTGTATGGACCTATAAAGGAACAGGAGACATTTTGGAGAAAACAGATGGAAGCCTGCACATAGACTCCAATAGTTCAATTTGCAGGCATCTCTGTGCCTCTCCTAATTTAAACAAAACCAAAGCCCAGGCAAGCCATAAGTTAACAATCTTGAGTTCCCTCTTGATAGATTTGATGGATATAAATTATATGAATTAATATATAATAGCTAGTTAGATAGACAGACAGACATTTTCAGGTAAACAGGGAAGCTGAACCTGGGTATAGTGATGCTTTGAATCACTACATTGCCTACTTCAATGCCATAAAACAAAAAATGGTATCTTTAATAAAATAAATACAGTATTCTTGAGAATTTAAATTGAAAGTGTATGTCACAGGGAAGAGTAAAGGTGCTATATACCTATGGTGTAGACTAGAAGCTTCCTCACCTTAGAATTTCTGACATTGTTCTATCTGATGATGAATAAAGAAATAGCATCATACCTTTTCTATTGTCTTGGATGCGGGGGAGGGGGAGGAAGAAAAGGTATACAGTTAGTACAACTTTATAGTGACAAAAATGTTCCCATAGCAATATAAGCACTTAACCATTTTCTTTTAATATAAAAGTTCTGTTCTATCTCAAACAGCAACTTAAGAATTCTAAATAAATAATATGTGGCCAAATTTAGCATTTAGATTATACATAACAGATGGTACATAAGCAATTTCTTCTAAAATTTTATAACGTTAGACAAAGACCATGTCTTATTGAACAATTGCATGCTACATTCTCTCTCCAAGAGATAGAAAAGATGTGGCACACTGAAAATGTAATTAAAAGACACTCTTATTTCCTTCCTTCATCACATGAAATAATGAAGTAGAATCTCAATGAAACAATTCTGGGCTCATCTAGTGCAACAAATATAATTAGACTGTATGATCCTTGGGGCAGAGTGAGTGTTTCTTATTTTACTTTAAAGCATTGTCTTCTTTAAACAATCTTAATGTGTGCCGGCAACGTGCAACCTACTAGCATAATTTTAAATACATGCTTTATTATTTTTAATCATTGTGCTATATTGGTCAAACACACAGCAGATGTCAGTACATTACACATCTTAGGAAGGCTGGTTATAGATTATAAATAGAAAAACACCAATAGTGCAATGTAATGGATGGAAACAGCAATGTATGAGACTAATAAGAAATGTACTTTGGCTTAAAAGGTGTTTTTAATATTCAGAACCTCACACCTCAACAACTTGTTTGAATAGTACTTTTATAGGGATTTTGTATTAAGGGCAGGAATATATTTTTAGCAATTTACTAAACAAACAAACAAAAAAATATTTTTTCTTGGCCACTGTTTTAGCAGTAATGAAAAATAAATTCCTGAGAAACAACAGTTCGGTACACAGCATGGCTAAGTCAGTGTATGGCCCTGCTGAAATCAGAAATTCTCCCTTTGAATGGGAAAGCAATTTAAGACAAGTGCTTTCCTGATTAGGATGCCTTTAGTGAAATATGGTTGGGTCATCAACTGTCAATTTATACAGATTCCTTAATTGGAAGTGAAATTCTTAATCTTATCCTCATTTCTCAAGTATCACCCTTAATTAGAGAGAGTATACTCCCTGCCAAGACATGCTGGGCTTTTTGATATTTCGGTTCTGTGCTTTATGATTGTGACAATAGATGAAAATTGTAAAATAGCACAGTTATTAATGTAGACATTCTGGTCACTTATCCATCTCATCAAACATGTAACATGCAAACCCAATAATTTTTTCTATCCCTGTCATCTTTGCTTACTTTTATAACATGTTGACTGAATACAGAGAGAATCAGACTTTTGAATTTTGTGAATAAGCACACACAAAAAGGATATTTCTCTGACAGATGGTCACTCAGGACCTATTTGAAGACCTGTTCACTGAAAGATTGCTTTGTAGGACAGCTTATCATGTTGGTTTAGGCTTGATTGGAATGGGATATAGTTCAGTGAGTTTTGGGAGACCCCACAACTTTCTTAGATGTATAAAACATACCATGACATTGTCATGTTATGATTTAGATTTTGGACATAGGTTTTTTGTCAACATAATGATTGTGCTTTGTTAATGGGATTTTGGATTTAGCATGCTATGGGAACTCAATTAACTGAATCATCCTGGGTTGGTGATTGTTTCTCAGTGCTCATTAAGCTGAAATAAATCCAAAATGGCAATCAATAGATGGAAGAAGATTCTGATACCTTAAATTTCCCAAGAAAAGATGGGATATTAATATTACACATGAATAAATAAGTAAAATAAACAGCAGCACTATCTTTCCTTTTTTTGACAGCATTTGGTTTATTTTCTTTTGAAATTTTGTATTGCTGCCCTACCACTACATTTTATGTCAGTTCCCATTATTAAGCATTCCTGCTCTTTTTAAATTAAATTATCACCAGTGCAAAAGTGAGGCCTATGCCTCTTAGGTGGGTTAGAGTTAGACTATGCATTTTTATGCCTGGTTAACATGGTCCTGGGACTGGAAGAGAGGCACTGATAATTTTAGTGTGATGACCCTCAGAACTAAATGAGAAATATCCTTGGGGGATGGAGAACCATGGAATAGGGCGTGCTAGATGAAAGCGGTATTCTCTGTAGGGCAAAAGCTCAAGTGTGTGCTTTGATAAACTTCTGTCTTCTCAGGAAGCATAGGATATGCACTTCAGTCCAGGGAGCTTCCTTACTTTGTGTATCCAGTTTCCCCATACAAGAGAGATCATTGTCTGGATGCTTAAAGGACAAGAGCAGCAAAGATCACCCAACATTCAATTGCTTCTCAGGAAACAGCAAAAAGGCTTTAAAATGTGGCTGTAAAACTAAACAGAATGTTTATCTTTCTTATCTGGAGAAGGAACCCTATGGGAAGTTCTATGCCATATCCCAAAGGTACTTTTTCAAGAGGCATCTGGACTTTCTGGTTTTTAAAAACCTTTCTGGGATTTTAAAAAACCAGAACGTCTAGTTGCCTCTTGAAAAAGCATATTTGGGACAACCATGACCTGAATGACTGAGAATCTCCATAGACACACTATGCCATATTCACTTCTGATCCTTTGTCACATACAGGTACTCCTTGACTTATGACCACAATAGAGCCCCAAATTTTTTTTGCTAAGAGAAATGTTTGTTAAGTGAATTTTGCCCCATTTTATGACTTTTTTTTGCCACAGTTGCTGAGTGAATCACTGCAGTTATTAAGTTAAGTAACACAGTTGCTAAGTGAATCTGGGTTCCCCATTTACTTTGCTTGTCAGAAGGTCTCTAAAAATTGATCACATGTCCCTGGGACATGGAAACCATCATAAATATGAGTCAATTGCCAAGCACCCAAATTTTAATCATGTGATCAGAGGTATGCTGCCACTGTGAAAATGAAAAAAAAGGTCATAAGTTACTTTTTTCAGTGCTATTGTAACTTTAAAGTGTCATTAAATGAACTGTTATAAGTCAAGGACTACCTATACTTAGAATATATTATCTAAAGCTGCATTTTTCAACCTCAACAACTTTAAGAAATGTAGGCTCCAATATGTTAACTGGGGAATTCTGGGGATTCTGGGAGCTGAAATCCACACATTTTAAAGCAGCTGAGATTGAAAAACACTGATCTAAAGTAGATAGTTTTTGCCAAGCAGTGAGTTTAAGTCAAGGAAATACTATGTTAAGCATGGAACTACAAACATTTCAGGAGAAGGCTTCATTAAAATCAATACATAAACTATAATATACAACCCAATATCTCCCAATGATCTATGGTGTTACAGGAATAATTGTTGCCTATAACAAGCCTTTCCCCACCCTCACATTAGAAAACATAAGCCAGATTTTTTGGTGAGAATTGAAAAAGAAAAAAAGAATATAGCTTTTTTACATAGCTAACTTACTTGGGAGGGAATGGATGGAGAAAGTGTAATTTTGCTGTCATACATTTTACTTTGGGAGAGGGTTGCTATTACTTTATCATTAGATCAAAGTAACATAAGATGGATTCAGTTTGTTTATTTTTATATTTATACTTATTTCATAACATTTATATTTATACATATTTTATTTCTGTTACAAGTATATATTTTGTATATATACTTGTATGTATACATTTTTTTATAATATAGAACTGGGTCATTTGTGGGATCTTCTGTCTCTGGTTATTTCTGCCTGTCCTTGCATACTCCAACTAAGCAGGTACATTCCAGGTCCATTTCCTGAAACAGTGCCATCTGAGAGAACCTAGGAGGCCTGTCATATCATTTGTGGCCCCTGCCCTGTAGAATGATCTCTGCCTTTTCTCCTCTTGAGATTTGACCATCTCTTGACCCTATCAATCTCCTATAAGATTTTGAAGACCTGGGCTGTTTCTTCAGCCTGGCAGGTGGATATTAGGCTGGCCAATCTTGAAAGACTTACTATATGTAGTTATATTCCTATTATGTAATGTGATTTTTGTTATCTGGATAGAGCAGTGTTTGTTGATATTATTGGATAATTGTGATTTGTTTAATGGTTGCAGGCTGTGATGCTTGGGATTGCATTTTTGCAAATTGGGTGACTTAAAAATCAAGCAATCAAGTTGAAGAGAACAGTATTCTGGGAAAGTATGTTTGACATAGTTTGGTAAAGTCCTACATTTATTCAACCCCCACCTGTACCCTAATAATCTTTGATCTGTCTCAGTAGTGGGATGGCAACAATAAGGTGGCTCTGTTGGGAGAACATAACAATAAAGATTAAACATATCAAGAGCCAGCCCATATCCAATACTTCTATATTCAATACTATTTCTTAAATGATTCTGACAGCCTTTTCTAAGCAATGAGGAAAATTAGTTCATTTTGTTTGATATTTGCTGCTTTGACTGATACAAGTTACTTTAATATACAATATGTTTTAAAGATTTGCCGAGAAGTTTTTGCTTCTTACCTCTGACATGGGCTCATTCAATAATTATTTGAATCAATGTTCATATGATAGAAAGGAAATCTTTTCAGGTATTCATATGAAATTATGCGATTCTACATAATTGCCAATTGACAAACATTAATGTGATTTAGACAGCAGAACCAAGAGTTCCAAAAAGTTAGAAGTTCCGTTGCCTACAGAATCACAAAGACATGCTTTAAGACACAATATCATTTGTGAACTCTTTCACCAACAGTGTGATCCAAAATTTCAGGCAAAGAAAAAAACATTTTATTAAAAGGTCTCAAGTCTTTACAATGGGTATAGAAACGACTGATACATACATTCAAGATATGTGATGTGTCAGAAAGCAACAAATCAGACAAAAGACATTGATTAAACCTCACAAAAAACAGACATACTTAAATGGTATCAATGCTTCAAGTGTGGAAGGCAGCTTTTATTTGCTATCCCATTTTTATATTTACTACTTCACATGACATATGTGTATGTTTGTGTGTTTTTAATGTGTGTATTATTTAAATATGAAATGAAATAAATATTGGACAAACTGTAAATCAATGTCATTTGCCTGAAAATAATGAGGTAGAGAATATTGTAAAGAAAAACATTTTTTCTACTAAGTGACTTTTAGATATTCAGCCACTTATCTGAATTTAAATTATGAGAAAGTGGCAGTTTGCCATGATTAAAACATCAAGCAAAATAAAGAATTTGAAAGGCAAGTTCAGACTGAACATTATTTATTTCTCAGGCTTATGGCCAAGGAGCCAATCAAACTCTGCAACATTTGTAGCTTTAGCATCTGACATTACAGCTCGAATAAAGTAAACATACCACTTTGAACTCCTTTCTCTCTCTCCCCCCACCTCCTAAGTCAGTTATGTATATAAATATATAAATTAAGGGTATACTTTCTCAAAACTTTCCTTAATAATGGATATTCAAGGCTTTACATATACCTATATATTAAATTCAATAAGATTGTTTCCCCCCAAAATGGACATCATCCAGTGATCATTTAGGAAATTAATGTATCACATATTTCAGCATCAGAGGCATGTTCATTTGTTTCTGGACTGCAAATTCGAGATGATTCAAACCTTCATGTGGTTCACTGAATATTTGGAATGCTATGTGGGTAATAATGGCATAGAGATGATGCTACCTCTTGCTATCCATCAACAGCAACAACAGCAAACTCAAAAACAAATTATACAACTGGGGCATAATCATATATGCAGCCACAACTGGATGGCAATTCCAACTTGTATAACATATGTGTCTACATAAATGAATGGAATACTGTTATAAAATTTAAAATATTCCCAGTTTTCATCTTCTTCAAAGTTTGCAAGCACTAATTGGTTTTATTGTACTTAATCACCTTAATATTCCAATTGCTTTATCTTCAAGTCAAATTTGAGCCAGTGGGGCAACATTCAGACATGCATCTGATTTTGAAGTTATGTTTATAATTTCTTAATACAAAAATCATATTGGTTGTTTAGCAATTTTGGAATTCCTCTGACAATTCTTATATCGTATGTGTATTTTTATTCAGTACTATATTTTTCCAATGAGTAAGCAAACACAGTACTGCATTATATTTAAAGTTTTAAAATTGAAATATTGGAATGCTTCTCTTAAAAATAGGCACTGCTTTATACAGAGACAAAAATTAAGTTAAATATTATTTAAACTGAAATTATAATCTATAGTAAAAGTTTTATGGTAGATATTATTTAACAGCATTATGATTAAGTTTATAGCTAAGATGTTTATAATCAAGGATTTCAATCCAGATCCATTAAAATCAGCCAGACCTTTGCAAATAAACATCATGAATTTATTTTATAATTTAAAAAAAAAATCCACGAAAAGTAGAAAAAGCTGTCAAAATAAAGTTCCATAGTGTTTTATCTGTGATATGAAGCCAGGTACAAAATATCTCATTTCTCTGCAGAATGTGAAAGCTGTTGCTGGTTTTAGGTTTCCTTGCACATCAAATCCAGGTGCCTGCTATAGCTCTAGTGTTTTTTAGAGAGAAAGGCCCAATTATTATCACTTAATTAGTTTTATAGAAAAACAAGAAAAATATGGTTGGATAAGAATTTGTGTAGTTCATAATATTTTTAAAGGATGCCAATAATTCCATAATGATGAGTTCATTTGAACGAGCCTTTAATACACATTGTTTAAGGAATAAAATTATTTCAGTGGCTCTTTCACACATATCAAGTAAGGCTTATCTGCAACATTATAAAAAAATATGGTTATAAAATCATCTTCATATATTATCATAAAGTTAAAGAGGTCCACAGAGGGAGAGTGATTTTCCAGTACATTATTTCAGACAGGTGTTTAAGCTGTCATAAGCTATATTTACCCCAGGTCTTCTGGGGAGATAGAATGTCTCCTCTCTCTTTTCCATGTGGAGAAGCTCATGGTTAAATCTTACTGAAGCATTTGTGAGGGGCTGGCATCTTCTAGCATAGCTGAGACAGTAGCTCAGTTCAGAGGTTTACAAGGACACACGAAAGTACACTGGAATTGTCTGGATAGGAAACAACCACTAAGATTCCTAATAGTGCAGTCTGAGGCAATGGTAGGTCTGGCTATGAGTTTGTTACACCCACTTGCCTTTCTTTTCAACAATGTGTATGTCTTCCTAAACCACAACATAGAGGAGGGATTAACATGAAGTACCAGTACTTTCAAAACAATAATATATTTCATGCCATTCCTTTGCACATCTAAGCCATGCCTCACTTATTTAGAAGGAAGAATTTTATCTATTTATTTATGGTATTTTATATTACTTTTTCAATAATCAAGATATAAAACATTCAACAGCATTGGCAAAATAAGAAAATAGTGTCAAATAATGCTGTGTTAAAACCATCAAAGTAGGATCAAAAAGGACTAAATAACTTTAAAATAATAGCTTAAAATTTTATTACAATATTATTGTAAAGATAATATTTTTGCTCTGTCCAAAGTCTTTAGAACTGGTAATGATATAAACATTATCATATGTAAAATGTAAATGGCTTTCTTTTAAATAAGCTATTATTTTAAATGTTTTTGCCACTGTTCAAGATCTAGAGAGACTAGTAGTAGATGTGTTAATAAATCAAACAAATATGATAAAAGTATGAAATATATCATGTTTGGATTTTAATATAACATGCCATCCTAATTATTAACAATATGGAAAATTTATCCTTTGAAAGGATGTCATAAAAAAGTTTTTAAAAACAAAATTTGATTTTTTTTAAAGGTTAAGCTCAAATTCTTAATTTTGAAATTATGAATAATTTCATTTCTTGGTTTGGCTCCATTTCTCTTTCTAACTTTACATTATGGAAGATTTTCCGCCTGATGGCCATGTACAAATAATGCTTTCTGTTCAAGAATTGGGCACAAAGCTGTGCTTTATTTGTGCAGAGGAATGTAGTATGAAAAACAGATTTCTCTGCAGGACCTCTCCAAGGGACCCCAAAGTAAACCATTGTGCAAAGTGATTCCTGAAGCTTGCAGTTCCTCCAGGGAGGGGATTAAGATTAGCTATGTAATTTCATTGAAGGTTGGGTGTTTTTCTTAGGCTAAGTATTATCATCTAATTAGGAAAATCCAAATGGTCCATTTACTTAAATCAGTGCTGTGAAATATGAATGTGAAGGCATGTTTTCATGTGGTTAAGTAAACTATTCCCTCCCCCCCCAATTACTGGTATTATCCAAGTGGTTATCACAAACAGCAATATGTTTTGCCAAAAACCTACATCAATTTTTGGACATCACTTAAATGTTTTTTAGCATTCATGTTGTAAAGAATGAAGCCATATTATAGTTTAATAATTAGGTTTGTAACCTTGCAATATCCCAGGGCTTGGACCTTTCTTCAATGTTTTCATTTTGACCCAAAAGGAAAAGAATTTTCTATATATAGAGTGGAAAAACAGATCATTAATTTCTTTTAGTGAAGGAGGTCAATTTGATCTGTCTGCCACTAATATTTCACTGTGCAATATTCCAAAGCAAAAAACATATTATTAGCTTTCAAGACAATGATGCATGGTTTTAAATGTCAATATTTTCTCAGTGTAATTTAGAAGTATTGTCAACGTATGATGATCGCATAAAATGTGTCCAATATAATTTCATCTTCTGCTGTTTCATGTCTAAAAATAGACTTAGATTACAGTCCTATAAACATCAACTAATTTTCACTAAATTTAAGGGAACTTGTGAACTGAAATGCATAGGATTGCTCTTTCCATCTGTTTTCTGAGAAAATGAAATTGTTGAGAAACTGAAGCTGAAATATTGCTTAATCAAATCAACCATATATTTTCAATTTAGAGCACTTCTCAAAAACAGTGCTGTTTATGTTAACCTTTATTATCAGCAATACCTTATTATTTAATTTAAGTCCTCAGTGGCATAAATCCACCTTTCATCTAAAATCTCAGGATCAATCAAATATCACAGCAAATGGCAAAAGTGTAATTGTGCCACTCTTAAGAAAAACTTAGGAATGCAAACTTATCCCTTTACACTACATGCTTAACTACAATACCAGATAAGCCTTCTGTTTCTTTTAAATATTGATCTGATTTGTGAAAGATCTAGAAAAAAACATCTTGAAGCATGTTGGCTATTTTAAAATAATAAATAAATACCAGTCTTGTGGCTTAACATATTTTTTTCCACTTCAAATTTGAAACTTTTTTAACCCTGCACTTTATGTGCTGGAGCTTATCAATTACTTCTTGGGGTCATGAATGTTACTGTGAGTACAATTACTTGGACAAAGCGAGAAAGAGGTCAAATCACAATGGGATAGTCCCATAAGGCTTCTGCAGATTGCTACCACCAAAGAGTTCTAAGGGAAAGAAAGGAAAGACCATGAACCAAACATCCCAGAAAATTCACCAGCAAATGTGTTATTCATCAAGGAAAATACAAACAAACTTTATTAAAATGCCTTGTAAAAGTACATTTCAAAACCACGCAGAGACTTCTTCTGGGATGACCATGTAACACTGAAGCTTATGCCAACTGATTACATTCTTCAAACCTGCACATTTATGAATGTGCCAGGATGAAAATAAACAATTGGAATTTGATATGTATAGTCATACATCTAATTTGATGGTTGATTTTCTAATTTAAATAACTATTTTAAAACACATCAAGAAAAAGGTTCGTAGTAGAAGTCAGTGAAAAAGAGATTTGGATGTTAGATACAGTGAGTGTTTAATTCTAAGAAAGGGACACTAATATCAGTGGGCATTATTCTGGTTAATTTGCTTTTATTTCCTTAAACAAATGATAGCATTGATGATAACCTCAACAATTGAGCCCATAATTATTGAAAGTGGGCAAAATTAAGGGAACCTTTCTTTGCTGTCCTACATTTAGAAACTGTTGCACTTTCACAACTCACTGTTGTGAAAGTTTTAATCTATCTTTAATGTATGGTCTAGGATTCATATTGAGTTGAGATCCCCATTAATGAATAAAAAGGATAATGCATGACAACAACAAAATGCATTTTTATCTCAATTGGATTTTTGTACTTTGTACATAGAAATTCATCTTTTTCACTTGGTTTAGTTTAAAATGCATTTTGTTGTTGTCATGCATAATCGTACACATTTTATTATGCATTTTTTCAGGAGAACATAGTCTATGATTTAAATATTAAACAAATCAGCAAAGTAAAATTAAACTTTCTACCTAATCACAAATTTATCTTGTAAAACATGCTTTGAACATACACACACAGGCACACACACACACACAGCTGGAAACTAGATCATAAAATTGTTGGAATGATACAATTCCTTTTTATATTATTCGGGTTCAAATTAGCATTAATACTGATATTTTATTCTGTAAACATGTATACATTCAGAGTTTTATACTTAGAAGTTCTCCAGGAAGGAAACAGAATTAAATTGTTAAGAACAAGTATTTAAAATATATACATTTTATGAATCTAATTTGTGGAAGAAAATCCTTTTCAAAGAGTCTTGGCCAAGTTAATCCATTAATTCTACTGAAGCTTTTGGCCTGTTTTACTACTGGCCTATTGTTTCATAAAAGTCCAGAATTTATTTTTGCCTACATTTTTTTTTACAAACAAGGTAGCTCTTCTGAACTCTCAGAAAGAAATATAAACTAGTCTCTATTTCAAAAATAATAATCCTAATATTCATAGACAGCATTTGAAGTGTGTTTCTTTAGAACTGACATGAAGGTCAAAGATACAATTTTATCAGTTTCATTTTGGAGGCTTTTACTTGATCATGACAGCAACTTATTTCTAACACAATTATTGTAATCATATTTCCTATACTGTTTGACTCTAGTGGACCCAGATAACATTACAGTAAAACACCACCAAAATGGGGTGCAAGTTTCAAAGTTAAAGGTTAGAGAGCAAGAATTACAAATTCTGGTTCAAGGCTGAATCAAAGTATATTCCCAATGGAAATTTTTCAGGAGGTTTTATAAACTCTAGCATGTGTGCTCAGTATATATCACATGAGCTGGATATGGAACAGGCTAACAATTGTGATCAAGCAATAAGAAACAGTTTATCCTGCAATCGGTAAATGTAGTGGATATACAATTCTAGTAGTTTTATGTCAGAACTGTACAATTTTGGGGGCTATTGTCTGATTAAAGCAATGCATATAATTATGTACTCATTGCAGAATAATCAGATTAAATTTACTTAATTTCTAAGAGAGAAAATATGATTTGTTTGTGCATTCTTGAGATATGGAACTTCCAATCTCAAGAGCCTTGGAGTTGGTCACTAAAAAACCCCTGTCCCTTATTTTACATTCCCATACTTTTAATTTAGAACCTATCATTTATATAAACACTGGCTTTAAAATGTGTTTGTTAGTTATGGCATGCATTGAATTGGGAGAATAGAAGTATGCTAAAATATCATTAGCTTATATACTGTATCATGTGGACTCCAGAGGTGGCATTCAGCAGGTTCTGGCCAGTTCTAGAGAACCGGTAGTGGAAATTTTGAGTAGTTCGGAGAACTGGCAAATGCCACCTCTGACTGGCCTGGCACCCATCTATTCTCTGCTTCCCAAGTCCCAGCTGATTGGCTGTGTCTTCTTTTGTTGCCTTGCACAGGAGAATGGAGCTGGAAAGCAGGTTAGTGGGGTGGGGAGGGAACGGGATTTTGTAGTAACCTTCCCCCAGGAGTGGGGTGGAAATGGAGATTTTACAGTATCCTTCCCCTGCCATGCCCACCAAGCCATGCCCACAAGCCACAACCAATGGCCTACCAAGCCATGAGCACAGACGGAGTAAAAAAATTTTGAATCCCAACCACTGGTGGACTCTCATCTCTTGCAAAGGCTGCCTTTTCTGGTCGCTAACAGTGGCCCACAGAACCAGAGAAGAAACGAGCATATGTAACAGACATGATTGGACAGAAGGTGGAACATTGGTGTTTCTTCCACTTCCAACTGCTACCTGTTAAGACTTGGTTTTTCTGTTATCATATTGGGAAGGTAACCAGCAATTGGCAAAAGAGTTAAGGAGATGGGAAGGGCATGATATATGTGTAAATGCAGTGAAATGGCACCACATTCACATTTTGCATTTAGATATATCATTGTCCAAACTCCCCAGTGAATCTAAAAACAGTTCCTTGCTTTAAAAAATTGGACAATCCATGTCTGGTTTAAGGCACTAAGTGAGACAAGGGGCTTTGAGATTGCCATCAAGAGTTTTGCACATGTGGATGGAAGATACAGAGCAGCTGGTCAGTTTGGCCTGCACAGGCTTGGGAATATTTTATTTTTAACCTCTCTCTCTCTCTCTCTCGTTCTCTCATCCTCTCTCTCTCTCTCTCTCTCTCCCTCCCTCCCTCCCTCCCTCCCCTCCTCCATCCTCCCCCTCTCTCTCTCTCTCATCTCTCATCTCTCTCTCATCTCTGCCTCTCACTCTCTCTCTCTCTCTCTATATATATATTATATATATATATATATTAATATATATATATAATATATATATAATATATATATATATATATATATAATATACTATATACAATTGTTTTTGTCGATTTTAATAGGGTAACAAGTAGTTAGCTCTAGGGTGTGTTTGGGTCTTTTCCCTGTGTAAGATTAAGAGCATCTTGGCGAGGCATTTAAGTGACGTCCCACTAACCATCCTCAAGACTGGTGAGTGGGACGACCTCACCAGATCAGAAGGACCTCACCAGGACAGAAGCCTGATGATGGCAGATGGGATTCTGCCGAAATGTTGCTACAACTTTAAAAGCACATCTACAATGACATGGGATAATACCTGAAGGAAGCTGAACAGCATACATGTAAGTACCCGCGAAAACAAACGTTGCTACAACTTTAAAAGCACAACTATAATGACGTGGGAAAATACCCGAATAAAGCTGAATACCATATATATATAATTGTGGTTCTTGATGTCCAAGGTTTTTCTTAGGTAATTTCTTTCTACTGAGTCACTGAGATCCTTGTGGAGTCTGTCTCTGGCATCATATTCTGCCTTCTACTATTTAGTTCTGTATTTAATTATGTTATCTCCTTGGAGTTGCTAAGTATTTGTTTTCTTTGTGACAGCCCAACCTCAGGAAAATGTGACTGTGACAAAGCAATGAGTTTTGATTTTTTTTCTTATAGGCAAAGTTCTAGCAACCTCATGCTATTTGTACTGCAGATTGGAATGCAGCTAAAGTATGGCTATCTTGATTAAGAAGATGGGCACATAGTAAAAAGGATAAAACTCCATCTGCAATGTTCCAATTAAATTCCCAGCCACCTCATACTGAATGAATATTGCAATAATATTGCAATAATTCAGATGTTTCTTGCATCTTAATTTTTCTGGTTGTCAAGTTGCCTTGCATATTAGGAAAAGTTTTCAGTATTTGAATTTCTTTTTAAAAATACTAAGATTACAACATAAGTGTTAAAAAAACAAGAATATTATTGTTAACTTATTAACATATTATATGCATATTAATAGTCAATTTGTCCAAAGATAACAACAGATCTAAAAATTTCAGTGATTTCTATGTCAATTATTCACAGATGACACCAACTATATGAACATTTGTTTTCTTCATTTTAGGGCATTATATTTATTCTGTTTAAAAAGGAAATATGCAACAATTAGCTTCTTGTAACAAATTGCAAGATTAATGTAAGCATATTTACCCACAGCTTAGTACAGTAATGCCTATTCCCTCCCCCCCCAAAAAAGACAGAGAAAAAAGAGAGGAGGAGGGGGGAAGCTGTCTTCTTTTTAAAATGTATCTTTGAATGCTTTGAGAGAGCCAGAAGTAATAACAGCAACCATAAACAGAATAAGGTCTTACCTATCCAATTGAAGAATGAATGCTGATGCAGGAAGGTCAGGCATAATTAGAATTATATCATAAATAAGTTACATGCATGCAATAGATTGAAACTGAACTGAGTGGTGGCTTTTGCTGCAATTTGAGCTTCTTAAAGTAAACTTAAAATATTCACTTCCTTGAAAATGCAGTAAGGTTAAATCTAAAATTTCAAACAAGCAAACAATTGATTCAAAAGCGTCCAGGAGACTTTTGAGTCACTCTTCTGTGTTTGATTCCAAGGTGGTGATGACTGATAAAATTTAGCTGCTCTAGCAACAACAGTTCAGGTTCTGGGAGAATTCTTCTCCTCCATGGCAACATTAATGAACTTTAAAGCCACAATCTAATTCGGATTCAGCATGCTTAAGCCTATTGATTTCAATGGGTTTTAAGAAAGCATAATAAAGCATTAAATTGTGGTCTAAAATGTAGTGTGCATTTCATAGTAGCTTAAAAATTGGCTGGGGAATCATCAATTTCTTTTGCTATAATTGTGATGTGAAAATGGATATGACCATAAAGTTGCTTTGGGGCAGACTCCTTAAAATTTGCATGGAAGAAGAACTTGATTGGTTGCTGTCTGGCTTTGATGAAATTTTGGAAATAGATCCTATCTTAAAAGAATGTTTTTCTTTGAATGATTTTATTTCAGAACCTTTTGCCCAGTGATTTTGTTTTAGAGGAATTATGCAACCAGGAACTCAATTTAGATTGACTATATTGCAACAGGTGATTTCAATCTGATTAATAAAAGCTATGGATCCCATATAATATGAATCCTATATAGTTCTAATACAAGTTCTAATACAATTAGTGAGATGTAATTAGATGTAATTTGATGCAATTAGTGAGATGCAAGGTCCATCCCACCCCTGATAGGACCTAATGGTAAAGACTGCAATGACGACACCATTAAAACCAACATCTTTCACACATTCTTTGGCTCAATATTTGTAAACAGCAATGGATCATGCCCAGTATTTCCTAACCACAGAAAACCACAATGATCTAATATATATCGGTTTTACAGAAGACAATGTTGAAAAAGCACTGCACAATCTAAAACCATCTCTATCTATTGGACTGGACGGAATAT
>BHFT01039715.1:0-24465 GCA_004320025.1 Laticauda laticaudata | reverse complement strand
TGAAGTCGCGGCAGCCTTTTTATACAGGCTTGCCTGCCGCGCTTAATAGCCAATGGCAGCTATTTAACTTGGCCGCCTTTCCAGCAGCTCTTTTGGATTGGTTTCCTAATGAACCAATCCAATGCTTAGTCTTTTGCCAATCAGATTGCATAGTTAGTATACCATTTTATACAGACACCCCTCCCCCTAGTTAAGTACCACATGGGTGACGTAGTCACGCAGGTAGGTGAGGGCTTCTTCTGACTCTACTTGACTTGCGCCGGTTCATTCTTGCTGGGAGACTTCGAGCGGTTCGGATGGGATCGCTGTTTCTCTGGCTCTTCTCCATGGAACCACCTGGAGGGGTGAGTCAGCAAGGTTGCTACTGCTTGAGTTGCTCAGGCTGGGTGTTTTGCCGCTCCCTCCTGGTTTTCCCAGGCAGGTCGAGCTGGCTTTCCTGCCCCTTCCAGGACGGGTTCCTCTACCTGTGGATTATTTCTGCCAGTTTCATCTAACCGTAAGTGTTCTTTTTGCTCTTTTTGATTGGTTAGATGTTCTGGTTTAATTTTTAACAGTTTTTTTTTCCTTTCAGTATTATTTTTCTGTACCCCCACCCCCTTTGCTTTTGTTTTTGCATTTTTATTGTTGAGGTTGCGTGGTCGTATTTCGCGTCAGCAATTTCGGGAACGAAGTCTGGTCTATGTGCTGCTTCCAATTCCCTGCCATCAGTCTACGTCAGACGGCAGACGGGGCCTGTTATTTGTGTGATTGTGGCTGGAAAGCCATAAAGAGGGTCCTCGGTAAAGTTCTTTGCGTAGACTAGGTCGCCAATTTCAAAACGTGCAGAAATGGCCTGGAGGAAGTCGGGGTGTTCCCAAAGGTGTAATTAGATGTATATCCTATCCACAAATGTGATCTAAAGTTTCTCCCCATTAACTAATCTGCTGTGGCTTTTTGTTAGTAAAGTGCTGGGGGTGACTATTGTTTGGAGGGTGAGTAAACGGTCACTTATCACTGGACATCCCCTGGGCCATTTATCCAAACCCCTTGGTAAACTGCACCATTCTCTCAGCCTACCATTTGCCGCCGGAGCTGGGCTGGTGTGGGGGTTAGTGCATGGCATAATGCCTAAAGAGGCTAGGTAATTGTTAAACTGTATAGCGTCAGTATTGTGGCCCATGTTGGACACTAGGACGTCTGGCAACCCATGGTTGTGAATAGTCTTTAGCTTTGTTATAATTGAGCATCCTGTTGTTGTAGATGACTTACTGCGACTTTCTAACCAATTTGAGATATGCATCTACAACAATCCATAGAACGTATGCCTCACCTGTGCAAAGACCCCAAAGTCAATATGGATCGCAAGACCAGGGGCCTTGTGTGGGGTCTCTCCCAAATCCCTTATAGGAGCTTGTGGGTGGTGATGGCCTGGTTTATCTGGGGCATTCTATTGCATGTGGCAAACCCAGTACTTCAATATCTCTGTCTAAACAGGCCACCATACAATAGCTCGCTAGCCAGGCTTCTCAAATTTCACGATGCCTGGGTGGCCTTCATGAAGCATACCAAATCACTCCTAGTGTAATTTGGAAGGAATTACCAACCCGATCACCCCACATAAACACCTTTTTTGTATTTGCAGTTCGTCCTGTTCTGGTCCAGAAAGGTTTTAAAGTTATTCAGTTTTTTGGTTTTCCGGCCAACTCTTACTGACCCAATTAAAAATGCGGGCAGTCTCTGGGTCTTTAGCGGTTGCCTCCTGCGCACATCATGTGCATATATTGGTAGCATCGGCGGCAGGTTTCTATCTGCAGGGTGGTAAATATATTGTCGCCGCGGAGGGTCCTTCCCTGCGTCATTGGCAGCAGTGTTCGATCTTAATGCGTCTGGCATGGGAGATCATGTTGTCTCCATGGTCAGCGATTGTATCAAAGTGAGGAGGTAGCACCTGCCTAGGAATTCCTGAGAGACCATCATACTCCAGTCATTCAAGGAAGATAAAATTGTTCGGGGTGTGGTTTGTTTCCCTGCCAAAATTCCTTACGTAGTGGTTTAATAGGGTCAGTTTACGATTGCAAATGTTTCTCCCATAGAGGTACTCATTGAACACATATTAACTCCGGTGACAATTGCCAGGGCTTCTCTGTCTAGTTGACTATAGTATGCGTTTGCTTAGAAATGTTTTCGAGCCAAGCAACAGGTGCCCCTCCTTCACGGGCCAATTGTGGCTCAGGATGGCACTGACTCCAAATGGTGAGGCGTCACAGTGAACCGTACATGAAGTGTGTTACTAAAAACTGAATAAGAAATGTTGTCTGAGGTTAACAGATTTTTTTATGCCTGGAATGCTTTTTGTTTCTTTGTGACTCCAAGTCCAACTCGTTTTTCTTATTCCAATAATTGATGTAACGGTTCAGATATCATTGCTTGTGAGGGGAATAACCTTAAGAAGTTTATTAACCCAAAAATGCTTGTAATCCATTTTTTTTTGGCTGTGTGGTCTCTAATAGCCTTGACTTTTTTTCTGTAGGGTGGGTATACCATCGCTGTCCAATTAATATCCCCCAAAATTTGACGTGATCAGTCATGAAACAGCATTTTTCTTTTTGACTTTCAGGCCAGGATTCTCTAAAATTTGTTAGGCGTTCTTTCAATCTTTTTCTCTAACTGGTCGTGTTTTTAGCCGAATTAGACGTCAATCAAAAAATATGGCATGACCCCTTTAATTTCCATTTAATAGCGTTCCATAAGGCTGTTGGAAATGCCTGGGGCAAACGCTCACTCCAAATTGAAGTCTGTTACATTTGAATGCCCTCTGTGAGTTACTATGTCTGTGCCTCGGCCGTTATTGGGTCACTTGAAGCTGTTTGATATGCCTGGTCTAAATCAAGTTTGGCAAAAAATTTCTCCCCCAGTGAGTGCAGTAAAATGTGCACAATTGGCACAGGTATGCGCTTTGCTGCAAACGCATGTCAGGTAGCCTTGTAGTCTTCCGAGATCATACGCGCCACATCAGGTTTAACAGGTGTTACTAATTGGGTGTCTCCCATCTAGATGGTTAAATGTTTCTAATGACCCCTTGCTCCAATTATTTTATTTAATTGTCATCAGTTTTGGGCCCTTAAAGCAAAGGGGACTCGTCTGGCTTTTAATCTTCAGGTGCTACCTGAAGGGTCTAAATAAAAGGAAATTGGGGTCCCCCCGGTACCTCCTTAAGGTCCATCGAAGACGTCCTGAAACTCTTGTATCAAGGCCTCTTTCCCAGTCGTTGCGGCTACTCCGCTCACCCTGGTCATTCCCGATGCCCAATGGTGCGAAACCATTCGAGCCCAGGAGGCTAGGGCGGTCCTGGTCGATTATGGTTAGAAGGCAGGACTTCAGTTGGTCTGCTTGTAGGACTCGGGAAAATGCCCTAGAGCCTACCATAGGGATTCGTTTCCCTGGGTATCTTTTAAAAGTTAATTTTTGTTTCTGGGAGTTCTTTTAATTTGAAGTTTGGGAACCAGCCGTCTATTGTTCCAAGCACTCATTGACAGGAAGACCGAGTCAAACTTCCATCTCGACGGGCTCCCTCAATTTTACAAAATTGCCAAACTGTTCCGTTACTGTTGCTTACTTCAATAAAGACTTTGTTTGTTGGAACCTGGTCTACCTCGCGTTTTTCCGGATGGAACAGAATCAAATTTCTAAATTTCACTTTTTAATATCACACCAGGGAATGGGTCACAAAACAGGTAAGGTGATGTCTGTAATGATAGCTTATTTACTTGCCCCTCTACATTAAAGTAATTAGTCTCTTCTTTGGAACAAAACAGAACAACATGTAGTAGCTCAAGGGACATTTTGCTAAGTTTTAATCAAATGAATTTTATCTAGGTAGAATATGAATAACTGCCTATTTAAATGTGGATAATTAGGCATTTATTGATTTTGTGCTGCAAATTATTCCCATTATAACAACTCTGCATATCTTGCAGGTGTAGATGTTTGAATCACATACAATGGTATTCAAATAAAATATGTAACCTTTCAAAAGCTTATGTAACAACATAAGTTGTAATGAACTTCATTTCAACATATGTTGAAATGAATGAACTATTAAGGCTTACTTATTTTTGTGGAAACCCTTGAACAGGTCAGCTAGCTCTAGATTCTTCCAGTAAGAAGAGAGGTTTCAGTGCTTTTTACAAAGATAACTAAATATTCTGACAATTGATGGTCTCTCTCTCTCTCTCTCTCTCTTTCTCTCTCTCTCTCTCTCTTTATCTATCTAATATATATCACCTAAAATATTTTCCCCCACCCCCCAGAAAAACAAAAATTCAAAGTAGAAAATTCTTCAGGAGTGTTTCATTTTTCTACAACAGTCAGAAACTTAAAAAAAACCTTAATAGTAGCTGAAGCCAAAAAAAATTTTCTGCAGAAATTAAATGAGGTGACAGTTTCTAGGGGGAAAATCTTATTATCTTGGGATAAAAATATTATTAATAGCACTACACTTTGTACTTATAACAATGACAAAAAAATGACCTAAAGAAAGCATTGCAGGGTGGGGGGAGAAGGAAGATAGAAATGTAAATTGTTTTAATTTACCTCAAACATGATGTATTTCTTTTACTGGCAATTCGTACAACAATCCTCAATTTGAAATTGAAATATTTCAGATTCATTGGCAGAAAGTGTACACAAATAACAAAGCAAATTAAACCTAAAGGAGCCTGTTTTGTGCACTTTGTTTTGGAAAGAGAATCAGCATAATTATATCCCCAGTGTGTGTCAGTGCACAACAAGTACCCCCAAGTTAGTAGAATGGAGACACAGATTTGCAAAGGGTCTATTGTTTGCATATTCTGATTTGCATAGAATAGTGTGTGCATTGTGGCTCTCAAAATCTTAAGTTGGTGTAAAAATGGAAATGAAGGAAAAGGAGAAGGCGAAGAAGAAAAAACAGTTCTGATATGAGAGATATTAAAAGAAGGATTGACTTCCCAACAGAATTAATAGGAAATTGATGTAAAGAAAGAAGACATGGAAACTGCTTGGAACAAAATGAAAATCATTATGTGATAGACAGTCATGGAATTATGCTAGTAGGATGCACCGTGAGCAAATATCAATTACAAATGAGTAATAACTTTTAAAAATTAGTTAAATCACTCTAAAAGCTCACATAAGCCTAAGAGAAATACTATTTCAAATAGAAATATTATGATACAGACATTGGTGAGTTCTACTGGATGAACAGTATTTCTAAGTGCATTGACAGCCGTGGATCTATTCATTATACATACACAGATCTAAAAAAGCAGACCAACAATAAGGGACATTTTATCAAGTTTGGTGGATTCATGAAAAAGCTAGAAAATTTTGCATTTAAATATACACATTTCAGAGAATTTTAAAAATGAATATACAATTAAGACCAGAGGCTTTTCTTTGGGGGCTGATGGACGAACAATGGGGAAAAAAATCATAGAACTTTTTTTTACATGATGATGAAGCGAAATTGTTATGTTCACAAAGATACAAAGATCTGGCAATAGCTACAATGGTTGATGAAAATGATGAAATTTGCTGAGATGATTAAATTCATTTCTTTGATCAGAGAAATGTCAATTTCTATTTATTGCTGGAAACTCTATGGACTTTTTGCTAAAAAAAGGGGGGGAAATTAAGTTATGATTATTTTAGGGTTTTGATTATTAGACAGGATAATTTATAGAAAGAAGAGTGATATATTATAATCATATAATAAGAAATAAATTTATAATTGTATTTATAACTGCTTTTTTATAGGGAAAAGAAATTGAAACACTTTTCTTAATTCCAGACAATGAGATAACATTTGGAAGCGGCTCGAGCAAATGCTGCCATTTACTACAGCAGACTGGCTGAGGAATTCTGGGAACTGAAGTCCACAAATCTTTGACAAACACTATGGTAGAATATAAGAAGGAGGGAGATAAAGAGATTCAGCACAATTGCAAGATTCTGTTATTAAAGCCAATCTCAATTCAAGTAGTTTTAGCCTTTTTGTATAGTTAGCTTTCTGGTCTGGCCTGCTTAATAGGGCTGACAGCCATGCATTGCGTGCTTAACAACAAAGATTATAATATTACAAACAGGATCATTTTATAAAATAAATACTTTATTATCATTCTTTCATGTATTTTTTTAATATTTCACTGGTTGGTTTTCTCTCTCATTCTGCTATTCTATAAGATTGTTTTATAAATATAACAAGACAGCATCTTATCTGAGAAAAATGCTCTCTTCAAACATATGGGCCAAACCCATATAAATCCATATAAAAGTTTTAGTACAAATGCAAAGAAGTCAGCTGAACACATATTCATGTGTAAAACAATATACCCATCTAGAAGCATATTTGGGTAACCCTACAGCGTTCAATTGACTACTTTGGCACGATCATATTTTCAGCAGTTTTAAGCAATTACTTCAGGTTCATTACTCCCTGCTTAGATTTCAAAAGAGCACAGAATTTGGACCCTGCTGTTCATCAGATTAATCTGCCCTTCTGCCAACCATGTAGAGCTTTTTCTTTTTCACAACAGAATACAAGAGAATTGTCCTAAGCTTTGCAAAATGCACAAGTGCTTGGTGCGCAGCCCAGCTCCCAGTATTGCAACAGCCCCATATGCAAAGCAGCCTGCTTATTAACCAGAGGTCTTATTAGAATCCAGCCCCGATTAGACAAGGCAAAAGCTACTGTCATCTGGCGCTGAAAGCCCCGCGCACCCGCTGCTGTGCACAAGCCTTTTAATATTTCTTCATTTCCCATGCAAGCCTTCATCCACAATGGTTGCCCAAGCTCTTACTCTCTGGCAAATTACATTTAAAACTCTTTCAGGCTAGAGCGCCTGCACTGCTCCTCAGACGAGGGGTGTGAGTTTTGCAGAGAGCATGGAATAAATTCGACGTGAACCCTGAGATGCACGGTGGGCCCTGGGGAGTTCAGCAAATGAAACGCCTATCAGTCTCTGACACAGCAGACGCTCTTGACAATTGGCAGCTTCATGCTTCATTATGCATGGATCAGATAGATAGGTATGGCCTCAGGCTAACTCCCCGGTATAAGGAAGAGAGGCATGCTGGGAAAAGGCAAATGGTCTTTGCCCACGAGTTAGAAATATGAAGGAGCAAGGGGGGAGGAGAAAGAACTATACAAATACTCCATACCTCTCTTAGGAGACCTGTATAAACACACACCCTGCCACGGTGTGTATGTAGGCGCACATACACATGATATTATAGATATACAGATACATGTGAATGCATACATGTAAATACAAAGATAAATACGCACATACAGTATTGAGAGGCAGGGAGGACAGAAAGGGGGAACATAAAGCTACTATTATGGCAGAGACCAATTATTCTGGCGTGAAAAAATTGTTCGTTCCACAAAAGAAAAACTACTGCTTTAATTCCATTTTTTCACCACACATGCACAGAAACAGCAAACTTAAAAAAAAAATAAAAAGTGGAAGGAGGAATACTCAGTGCTGAGAGCAAAAAAAGTCAGCTATTCGCAAAATTCTATAATGTAGCCTTACAATAAAGTAGAATTAGCTCATCTGTTTCCTAACTAGTTTCTCTGGGAGGACTGACATCAACCTTGCAAGTCTGAAAGTATAAACTTCCTGCCTGCTATTTTCAACTGTCTCATGCATTAGGGATAGTGAGTCCTTTGTCAGTTTCTTTCCGTGGTCATTAAGCAATTGTGGGCTTTTGCCCCTCTCGTCCAATTGTTTCCTAGGCAGCATCTTTCTTTCTCTTTTTTCAAGGCCACTGATGCATTCTACAATATCTGTTAACCAGGAACTTCAGAACTCAGTCCCAATTCTGAAAAGGCTGGGAAAGACTGATCTCAACTGTCATGAAGGGTGATAAAAGTAAATGTTGTGTTATTATTTTCCAAACAGGATAGAAATGGAGTAGGAGAGGTCATGTTTATTTATGTGGAGGAGAACTCTAATGGAAAATAATAAAGCCTGAAATATGTACATTCAGTCATGGAAAGTTTTAAAAACTGGACTTCACATCAATCTCAAATACATGTATTTGTTTTCAGTTGTAAAGTCTTTTTTTTAAAAACTTGTACATACCATATACAGTATCTTCTAGAAAACACTCATATCTCTTCAAGTGGCAGTAAGTGCCATTTTGTTGGAATTTCCATGTTAATCTATGAAACTAAGCAGATCCAGGCCTAATTAGTGTTTGGATGGGCAACAGCCATGTAATCCCAGGACTATAGCCAACCCACTTCCATAGTCTTTTCCATGAGGTAATTAAACGTCAAGCTTGAATGAAAGACAACTACCTTTTTTACTTTTTTTCCAATTTTGGTACCCAAGAAAAGTAAAATGAATGTATATTATACATTATACATTTCCTGTTAAAAATCAGTAGAAATTATACCAACAACCTTTTGCTTAACAGTTGCTGGATGATGCCACAAAAAAGTCACCTTTTTATCACACCTATTGAGCGTTACTAGATTCTTCCTTAGGGAGCAGAGACTTGTCTGAATTAAAGTTCAAAATAAATTAATACAATCCTCCAAAGCAGAGATGTTTAAGAAGCTTAAGCCTTCAATGGGCAGTTTTTAAAGTAAGAACGTAAAAGGGGAAACACTACTAATATTTCTCTCCGTGCTCTATCCAGTGTGTTCAGGCAAGTTGTGGTTAGGAATGTAAAAACTGAATTTAAAGAAAGTGCATCTGGTAGAGATTAAAAAGGATAAAGGGGAGAGGAATAGGTTTGATGTGTACTTCAAAATGCTGCTCATAATGTAGATTGTTCTGTTACATGAAAAAAGGCCTTTCATGTTTTGCTTTTAAACCTAAACTTTTAAAGTACCTTTTTATTTGCTGCTCTTGGTATAGAATTGCCTTTACCTCTGGCTTTAAATCCAGGTTGAGGACTCTGACTTGATTGGCTTCCTTTGAATAAACTTCTGAAGTCATATTTTATCTTCTCTTTTCCCCATCAATAGTGTGTGAGAATGCATATCTTTCTTCTACCAAATGGCATTTTATGGCCCAGACAGTCCAAATTTCAATGGAGAAAATCAGCTGACATCAATCAATGATTTTACAAAAAAAGATCTTGCTTTTTTAAATAGATTTGCTGGCAACCACATTTTAGGACATATGTCAAGTATATGATTAAAATATCTTATATATGCTACTAAAAAGACCAGATAATCATTTTACCTTTAGTTTAATCACTGAACATTGGAGCATTATGATGATTGGAAAACTATCTTTGTGAGAACAAATTCGAGTTATTTTTTGTAGTGGGGCAGTCAATAGATATTCTATTGAACTTCCATACTTTTTTTAAGGGATTTAGTCACTAGATATAAATTTTGGTGCTTAAATTTGACTAAAGTAATAATATTATTCTGAGACATGTAAAATAATAAAAAAAGAGAATGTCTCTGAATATGTGGAGGCTGCATGACTTTCATCATCAAATGAGAAACAGTTTAATTCACTTATTACGTGTTCCGTCCAGAAAGAAGCGCGGGAGACTGGGTTCCAAACAACAACTCTTTATTTCAAACTGCTAGGTAAAGAAACGGAACATAGNTTCAAACCGCTAGGTAAAGAAACGGAACATAGCCCAAGCCGCGGCAGCCCTTTATATAGCGGCTAGCCTGCCGGCTTTGGCCAAGGACAGTTATTTAACTCTTCCCACCATTTGGTGGCTTCCCGGATTGGTTCCTTGCGAACCAATCCGTAAGTAGCCTTTTCGGTCAATCAGAATGAAGTACTTGGAACCTACCAAGTTCCATACAGAACAGAAGCTATATTCCACGCTGCCATGAGCCTGAGAAAGTGGAAGGAGGTGGATCCAATTGAATAGCACTAAGTAGACAAAATAAAATTCTTTTGTTAGTTCAAGGTAAATGAATATGGCACGGGATGAAATAAGGATCTTCCTATTGGACAGATTGTGATTGGGCCATGTGATGTGATGATATCCAAGAGGAGATGGATTTGTAGTATGGGAAATTGTGGGAAGCTGGAAAACTTTCAGATTCAGAATTCCACAGATGTGCCAATTACTGTCCTAATAAAGATAACTTTGGGATATGTCTATCTCAAAGTTACTGATTGGAATGGGGTTTTGCTGGAATGCTGACAACTGGATTCCATTGTCTGCTTATTTTAATTCAGCTGTTCTACTTTCATGCATGTTAATATGTCTTGCTGTATATTTTATGCTTTAGGGAGGAGTTTCTGATTCTGGATTTGGCCCTGTATAAGAAATGTAATTTTACACCTCTCAAACCCTCCCATTTCCAAGACAATGGTCCCTTATATAGATCTCAGCAGGTAGCAAATGAGGTTTATTGATCCCAGCTGATCAAATATTTATCATATAGCAACATACTGAGATGCCCTGAGAATTATAATGCAGATTTTACTTACTTTCTATAGATCCCAAAACACCTTTATGTGCTGTTGGCCAGGAGAAAACTCTACTTGTCAACAGCCATCCCAGAAATGCAATTTCCCAGATAAATGGTTAGAATTGTACAAAGAAAATGATACACACACAAACACGAATGAAGCTGCACAGTGAATTGCATTCTCATTGACTGCCAGTGACTAAAGCCACATCCCAGGGGAGAATATTTCATCTTTTGTATTTCAATCAGAGGAACAAAAGTGAAAATACTCCAATGAGCCATTGCTGAAATGCCTAGTAAATACACCAGCTTCGTGCACAGTTTTTGTGAAATAGATCCTACTTGGTTTGCCAGCTAATGAAATACTTGCAATTCTTCTAAGGTTCCGGCTAATATGCCCAGATGATTGCTTACAAGATATAATGTCTCATCGTTTGTTCTCCAGAACAGATAAATTGCCAGAGTCACAAACACAGACTCAAAAACTTTGCTCAGGAAAAATATTAGATTTAATATATGGCTCCTATTTATTATCTGCCTCCCTTTATTGTTTCATGGTGCCCAATGAAAAATTATTCTCTCTAGCTTCGTAGGTTGCACTTTAATGGTGGTGCTTGGACTTGTGTAATGTAGGAAGAAAGCCTTTTCTGGTGAAACAAAAAAACATGGATTTACAACTGAGCTTTTGGGCCTCACAGGCTTCCCTGGAGCAAGATCCAAATTGTGGAATTCTTGCTTAAGACACTTGGGTCATTTTTCTTTTACAGCTTGTTATTATTAAGATTATCTTTGCTTCACACACTTGCTTCATTTATTTTAGTCAATAAAGTCTTGGTGGAAATTTTTAGAAATTGTTTAAGCCTTTGCATGCTTGTGGGATGGGTTAGGATAGCAGTGGGATGGGCAGGGATACCTTTGGGATGGGTAATAGCNGATCTCCTCTCTCAGCTGGTACACACCGACATCCCATCCTCAAACTGCAAGCCCTTCCTCACCTACGTCAACCAGAACCTCATGGACATGACGGAATCACAGTAACAGGTGATCAAGGAAAGGATCACCGGTCTTCTTCACAACACTCCAGACGCAGCTGAACGTGCTCCCACCCAGTCCAGGTCTACTCCTCCACCACTCCTCCAGCTGTGGGATGGGGTAATAGCTGTGGGATGGGCAGGGATACCTGAGGGATGGGTAAGGATAGCAGTGGGATAGATAAGCCTCCAGTGCAAGCATAGTGGGACTGTAGGTCCACCCTCCCAGGTGACACACCTTTGGCCCTTTATTATCAATAACAATGTAATCATATCCACACATTTCAACATAAAAACAACTCTTTATTAAATGCCCTGTTCATTGTAGGCCCACTCAACATACATGGCACAATCTCATCAGTGTGATGAGACAGGCTCAAGGAAGCATCCATTAAGCATCTATCATCCTGTCTTGCCTCTCCACTGCTCCAGCTGGGGAGTTGCACCAGTGTTTCAGGAGGTTGCGCTGCTTCTTCCCTTCACATGAGGCTCTGTTGGGGCCTTGCACATCCTCAGTGTCTATCAGGTTTCGCCCTTGCCTCCATTCACCAGGCTCCATGTCCCCATTGCCTTGTTTGAGGTCCACGAGTCTGTTCTGCAACACTGGGTAGCGGTTGCGCATGAGATTGTGCAGGATGCAGCAAGCTTCCAAGATCCTCCTCACGGTACCTGGAACCTGTTGGCCAGGATGCCAAAGGCGTTCTCCACCTCCCGCCTTACCCTGGACAGCCTATAGTTGAAGATCCTCTCTTCACGGGTGAGGCATCTGGAGTTGTAGGGCTTCATGAGGTTGGTTCTGAGGGAGAAGGCATCATCCCCTACGATGAAGTAGGGCACATCTTGTGTGTCGTTGGGCAGCGGGTCTGGATCTGGGAAGCCCACGATGAGGTTGCGTTCTGTCCAGCCCCTCCTTGAGGGTGACTGGCGTTGTATACCTGGGCATCTGAAGATGAGCTGTTGCCTGAAGCATCGATGTACATGAACTTGTAGTCAGCATCGACCATGGCGAAGAGGATGATGCTGAAGAAGCCCTTGTAGTTGAAATAAGTGGACCCTGACTTGGCTGGAGTCTTTGCAGGCCACGTGCTTGCCATCTATGGCTCCAACGGTGTGGGGAAGTTCCACCTCTGATACCACTGCTCTGCAACTTTCTTCAGCCTTCTTCAGGGGAGGAGCACTGGAGGAGCTCCTCCAGGTATTTTCGATGATGGCCTGCACCACTTCTCTGACCACAATGCTGATGGTGTAGTGTGGCACCCTCCAGCCGTACTGCATGCTCCTGTATGTGGTCCCTGAGGCCAGGTGGTGCAGAGTCAGTGCCACCTTGAGTCCAGGGTCCAGGCTGGGCTGGAAGGTGGTGCTCTGCTTGGTCAACCTGGGTCTCAGCCGCTCCACAACTTCGTCAAACATGCGTGCGGCATCCTCATGAAAGTTCTAGAAGCACGAGTGTCTTCATTCCTCAGCTACACCATCAGCTTGTATACAGTCCGTACTCTGCTCTTCTGGCGATCCATCTTCGACCCAGACACTTCTTGGCCGCCTCCTTTTCTTCCCGTAGAACAGGTGAAAGAGCCTGTAGATGGCTTCGCACTGTTGTAGAATGGTGGTGGCTACCAAAAGGAGTGTGTGATGATCCATGGTGGAGATGACTGGATGTTGTGGAAGAGGCAAGAGCAAGGCTGCAGAGGTCTGCACAGCAGGGCGCTGGACTGAAAGTGAGATCCAGGTGAGTACCTCCCCTTTTTATAGAAATATAGGTTTCCACTATGTGTCCTTTTGCATCCTCTAGGCATCCTGCAGACATCCTAAATATCCGAGATAGGTCCCCTCTGTGAACGTTTTTCCGTTTTAATGCTTTGTATGCGAGCTGCATCCACTTTCATCCTTTCTCTGTCCGTGCTACTCACGCTTTGTGTCTGTTCCGCATCCGTTTCACTTCCTCCCTGTGTCCGTTTTCCGCTGGAGCAGATGCAAGTTGCGCGGATGCGCAGCGGATGCCTAGCGGATATAGCAGACGCGTAACGGAAGACGACAGACGCAGAACGGATGTTCCCGTATGCGTTGCAGATGCAGAACGGACACGTTGGATACATTTTCCGCTCAAAAAGTTTTGAGCTGAGCGGATGGAATCTCAGTCGACAGATGCTGGACGGATAGAGAGTATGAAAAACGGATGCAGTGAGTACAGAACGGAAGCATCGCGTTAACCAAAAGGATGGCAAGTGTTTCTCTCCATTTTACATCCTCTTTCCATCTGTTGGTGCAGTGTGACATGGGCTTAAATACAAGTGGGTTGCCCTGTTGTGGATGCGTTGTCTGCAGGGGTTGAATTCTACAGGTTTGCACCTATTCACTAGAACTGGTTATTAACATTCTAAGCAGTTCAGATCACCTGTTGTTAGAAGAAATTACTGGCCTAATCGTGTAAGGAAAGCAGAAAGGAAGCATTCTGGTGTTGCTTACAGAAACTGCCTCTCCCTTCACCCTTATTAACATTCTTGGTAGGAACTCGACTTCCTGTCTCAGGAGCTTCCTCTGGAGTTTTTTCCCTCGTTTGCCTGTACTTTGCTTGTGTGGAGTGACCATTCAAAGTTACAATGGCACTGAAAAAAGTGACTTATGACCATTTTTCATACTTATGACTGTTGCAGCATCCCCAGTCACGAGAGGCCAGGTGAAGTGATACATGCCTCAATGTGAGTAATATTGAGTTGGTCACACCCAGCCAGTCACATGACCACCAAGCCACGCCCACCACCGAAGCCATGCCTACAGAACCGGTTGTTAAAAAAATTGAATCCCACTCCTAGTTGTCTGCCTTTGGGTAGTTCCTTGGTTGGACTGTGTTTACTCTTGTTTATCTACCATGATAGTTGCTTCATTGGGGTATTGTTTGCTGCTTAATTGCTGGTGTTAATCTCTGTTTATTTGGGTGTTGATTGCTGCTGAGGAGATATCTTGGTCTTTTTGTTTTCTTTTTAGCTTTTAGATACTCTCTTTACAATCTAAAGTGGGGAGGGGAAGGAAGGAAAAAGTTATAAGGAACAATCTTCTTAACATCAGCTGCAAGATCATTTATATTTTATTCTCTCTCTCTAAGGTTACAACATAATTTCCTTCTTTCTGTAGTCTACCCTTTCTAATCACCAAACCTATAAATCATAAGTTCTTTTCTTTTCCTGTTTCAGCAAAAAGTCCATAAGGGGTTTCCAGTCACTAATGAACATATATATTATTGTCCTTCCTCTCATCAAGCAAGTCAATTTTGCCAGGTCTACTAATTCTGTCATTTTCACCAGGCATTCCTCCATTGGTAAAATGAGGAGCCAGATTGTTGGGAGCAATATGCTGACTTTGTAAACTGCTTAGAGAGGGGTGTAAAGCACTGTGAAGTGGTAAATAAATTGAAGTGCTCTTTGGGCATGTACTACAGAAGGACCTTGACAGACTTGAACATTGGGTGCTATCTAACAAAATGAAATTTTACGGTGAAAAAAGTAAGGTTCTACATTTAGGCAAGAAAAACAAAATGCACAGATACAGTATATGTGGTACTTTGCTCAATAGTACTAACTGTGAGAGAGATCTTGGAGCCTTAATGGGCAATCACTTAAATATGAGCCAACTGTATGCAGCAGCTGCCAAAAAAAGTCAACACAATTCTAGGCTACATAAACAGAGGGATAGAATCAAGATCACATGAAGTATTAATACCATTTTATAATGCCTTGGTAGGGTCACACTTGGAATACTGCATTCAGTTTTGGTTGCCATATTGCAAAAAAGATGTTGAGACTTTGAAAAGAGTGCAGAGAAGAGCAACAAATATGATTAGGGGACTGGAGCAGAGGTGGGTATTCAGCAGGTTCTTACCAGTTCTGGGGAACCAGTGGCAGAAACGTTGAGTAGTTCGGAGAACCAGCAAATACCACCTCTAACTGGAGATTTTACAGTATCGTTTCCCCTGCCACACCCACCAAGCCACACCTACAGAACCAGTAGTAAAAAAAAGTTGAATCCCACCAATGGACTGGAGGCTAAATCATATCAAGAAAGATTGATGAAATTTGGTGTATCTAGTTTAATGAAAAGAAGGACTAGGAGTGACATGATAGCAATGTTCCAACATCTTAGATTGTGTTGCAGTGTCTAAGAGTCTGCCAGAAAGAAGGTGGGGGTTCAACTTATTCTCCAAAGCACCTGAAGGCAGGACAAGAAACAATGGGTGGAAACTAATCAAGGAGAGAAACAACTTAGAATTGAGGAGAAATTTCCTGATAGTTAGAACAATTAATCAGTGGAACAGAAGTTGCCTCCAGAAGTTGTGAATGCTCCCACACTGGACGTTTTTAAGAAGAGATTTGAGAACCATTTGTCTGAAATGTTGTACGGTTTCCTGCTTAGGCAGAGGGTTGGACTAGAAGACCTCCAAGGTCCCTTCCAACTCTGTTATTCTGTTCTGTTCTACATATAGATACATACATACATACATACATACATACATACATACATACATACATACATACATACATATTTGGTGGTTAAAGCATCACCATGAACAAAGGTAATAGTAGAAATGCTAATATTTTAAGAACATGAATTTCAAAATAGAAACACTGATCATATGGCTTTATAGTGCCCTAGGGAGGCCATACTTGGAATATTGTGTCCAGTTCTGGTCACTAAGACACAAAATAGAGTTTGAAACCCTAGAAAGAGGCCAGAGAAGAGTAACAGGGGTGATGAGAGGCCTGGGGGGTTAAACTATATAATCAATGATTGAGGGAATTACGTATGTCTAGTCTAACAAAGAGAAGGATGAAGGGTGACATGATAGGAGTTTTCCCATACTTGAGAAGGGCTGTCACAGGGAAGAGGGGAGTCAACCTATTCTCCAAGCACCTGAAAACATGATAAGAAATAACAGATGGAAGATCATTAAAGAGACATCCAACCTAGAACTAAGACATTTCCTGGCAGAAAGAACAATAAATCTGTGGTTGTGGGCCCTCCAACACTGGATATTTTCCAAAAGAAACTGGAATGGTATAGGATCAATCAAGAAGAATATTTGCAGCTCAGAATTAAAATGAGGTGTCCTTGGTGCTCTTTGAGCTTGGTGTTTTCCTTGCAGACATTTCAACCCAAAACTAGGCAATATCATCATTATCACCCACAACCACTGATTAATTGTTCTCACTGCCAGGAAATGTTTTCTTAGTTCTAGGTCAATTGCAGATGTTGTGTTAGGGTAACATCATCATTAGGGTAATATATACCTTGTGCTAAGTAACATCATCAGTGACAATGATGATAATGATGTTACCTAGTTTTGGTTTTTGAAATGTCTACAAGAAAACAATCAAGGAAAGCACCAAGGATTTCCTGCCATGGGCAAGGAGCTGGAGACCTTGACAATCTCTTCTAACCATTGGTTGGGATCCACCCAGTAGTGGCATCTACTGGTTCAACCCGGTTTGGCCGAACCGGTAGCAAAAATTGCTACCGGTTCAGCCCAGTGGTGTGTTTAAAATATTTTTACCACCAGTTCAGTGGGAGTAGCTTGGTAGGCATGCTTTGTATGCATACATGCATGCATTTTGCACATGCATGTGTGCCAAATGTGCACTTTGCGCAGGTGCAGAGTCATTTTGAGTCACCTCCTGCAATCCTGCACTCTCCCTGACACTTCAGCAGCTGCCGCACGGCAATTGCTATATCATGCAAAGCAGCTGCACTTCAAAAGCAGGACATAAAGGACTTCAAAAGCAGGACATAAAGGTTAGTATGGGAGTATGAGTGGGAGGGTGTGCCCAACACAGAGCATTTGAGGAACCGGTTCAGTCTCAGCTGTTCATCGTTGCTACTGCCTTAGCAGAATTGTGCTGAATAAGTGGAATACAGGTAGAATACAGGGTGGGATTCTACTAGTTCGAAACTATTCGCTAGAACCGGTTGTTAACATTCTAAGCAGTTCAGAGAACCAGTTGTTAGAAGAAATTACTGGCCTAATCCTGTAAGGAAGGCAGGAAGGAAACATTCTGGTGTTGCTTACAGAAACTGCCTCTCCGCTAACCNTACAATGGCACTGAAAAAAGTGACTTATGACCATTTTTCATACTTACGACTGTTGCAGCATCCCCACAGTCATGAGGCCAGGCAAGGAGATGCGTGCCTCGATGTGAGTGATATTGAGTTGGCCACGCCCAGCCAATAACATGATCACCAAGCCACATCCACCAGTCATATGACCACCAAGCCATGCCCACCAAGTAAGCCACGCCCATAGAACTGGTTGTTAAAAATTTGAATCGCACCCCTGGTAGAATATTACCACTGGTTGGGCCAAACTGGTAGTTAAAAAAAGCCCCTGACGATAAGCTGAGAGGAGAAAGAAGAGAAAAGTGCCAGATTGGCCCTCCCACTGGCCCCTGTGCTTTTCTCTTCTTTATCCTCTCAGCTGATTGGCGCTGCAGGTCTCAGCTGGTGTGGAGAAAGCTGTGTGCATGTGCGTTAGGTGCACATGCATTCGGTACATGAGCACGCATGAGCACCGAACCAGTAGTAGATCAGATAGGATCCCACTACTGGATCCACCCAATTCAATACAAAATGGGCGGCTTTATAAATGTTTAAATAAATAAATAACAGATGTACCAACTGGACTGTATTTATTCTATCTCTTCTTTCCCACCCTTTGAGTTCAATGGAACAGAGCATGCCCTTGGCCAGATGGAAACAATTAGTGGAACACAGTAGGTCCTGCAGCCAATTCTTATTTATTTATTTATTTATTTATTTATTTATTTGTTTGTTTGTTTATTTATTTATTTATTTATTTATTGTCAAGCGATTATAGGATAACAAGTATAAGTATAAACATAATTATTAATACATGGAATGGATCCATATAAGAAAAATAAAATGAAACAATAGGACAGGGACGGTAGGCACATTGGTGCGCTTATGCACACCCCTTACAGACCTCTTAGGAAAGAGGGTGAGTCTAAGGTTAAATTCTCATGATAAGCACCGAAAAAGGATAGTAAGAAAAACAGCAGCAGAGTTTCTGGAAGAATAACTGGGAAAATACAAGAAAGAACTATATATTTTTAAATGGTTGTTCTTGTATAAAGGTGCATTTGATACTTTAACTTCAATCCCAGGTTCATCTATACATTTATAAACTGTAGCATCCCAATCCAGACCAAATTTTCTTAGTCCAGCTGGCATCAATTAAAAGAGAAAGACAACTCAATTAGCAATGTAGCTTTCATTTGATTCTGTTTGGCATATTCCCATACCTAATGGTGTATACTATAACTCTAGAAATTCATTAAGCATTAATAATTATTCAACCTTGAACCAGTTCAATTATTCATCTGAGCTCAAGAGCTAGACCTGTCAGTGAGTTAGCTCAGGATGACAATGGAAAGTGCTCACACCTAGCTGGACCTAAGGATAAAACATAATGGTTGGTGAAAAGGAGTGAAGTAAAATCAGATGGAAAATGCTGTCTTACAGAGTCTAAAAAGCAAAGGTCGCAAGGATAGTAATACAACACAGTGAGTGGAACCAAAAGTTCTGGCAGTCCTTCAAGTATGCAGCTCCTCTATTTTCCAACTGTACACTGTGTCACAGCTACAGGGATTCACATGCCCTCACTGGGAAAGGTTTTGTGGCTAGTGATGGACATTGCAGTGAAACTATTAGAATCTGATTCATAGGATCAAGCTGGAAGAAGCCAACAGTTACAGGTAATTTGCTATACTGCTAAGAAAGGAGGATCCTCCAGCCCCACCCAGCCACCACAAGTGCCCTCAACATAAGGGAAGGAGGAGGACTCTTTCCGTCTTTCTTCTCCCTGCTCCTCCTCCTCCCCTCGTGCCAGCCTCTCCATATCCCATTTCTCCATTGCAGTGCAGCGCCCAGGGTCCACTTTGATAGCGGGAATGTGTGTGTAATTTAGCAACCGGTTCACCGAGAGTCAGGTTGGCCATTGTGGGAGGCTTGTCCCACATGTGTGATGGAGCTGGAGGACCAGGGATGGGCCACACACACTTCCCACAATGGCCAACCTGTTTCTGGGTGAACCAATTGTTAAACCCACCACTGCTCTGAATGCAATGTTTTATGTCACATAATAATGCTTCGAAAAGATGCTGCCAAAAAATCATCCCCTACACAAAGGCAGCTCCTGATGGTCACTATTCAAACTAGCTGAATCTTTCCTTTGAATCCAAACTAGTCTTAAAGAAGGGAAACAGCCATAAAACAGCCAGTGGAGAGTTTCATACCCATGAATAGCAGAATAACAGAGTTGGGTGGGACCTTGGAGGACATTTAGTCCAACCCCCTGATCAAAAAGGAAACCCGATGCCATTTCAGACAAACTTGTCCAATCTCTTTTTAAAGCCCTCCAGTATTGAAACACCCACAATTTCTGGAGGCAAGTTGTTCCACTGATTAATTGTTCTCACTGACAGGAATTTTTTTTTTTTTTGGTCCTCTCCTTGATGAGTTTCCATCCATTGCTTCTTGTCCTGCCTTCAGTTGCTTTGGAGAATAAGTTGACCCTCTCTTTTCTGTGTCAGCCCCTTCGATGTTGGAACACTGCTATCATGCCAAGTTCTCTACAATCTTTTTAAAACATAAGTCAATTGATGGTTACTTCAACATCTGAGGCAATAAATTAACTCTTCATTGTGTAAAGAATTAGCACTTTTTATCAGACCTGAAACTCCATCCATTTAGTTTTAATGGATAGGATTGAATTTTGACAATGAGAGAGCATTTTAAAGTGAGCTTAGCAAGATCTGGGCAGCAGAAGCTAAGGTTTAAAATAATTAATTTGAGGTAAGAATATATCCCTAGGTGAATGTCTCTTAATAAAGTGAAAATGAAATCCTGTTTTGTTAGAGCAACCAAAACATTATTTATCTCTTTAGCAGACTCTTTCTTTTACTAAATTAAGCCTAATAGGGACTATTAAGAATTAGATGACTTCCAGCATAACTGGAATCCCAAAAGACACAATCTTTAAATTTTCTGAAATACTTAACTATAATTTGTTTTGTTCAAAGATTAGGTCTATATTACTCTCGAGATCAATTAGAGCTTAAGTGTTGTGAAGGGAAAACTTTTTGTTTTTTCCTTTTCCTTTTTTCCCCCTTTCTTTCTCCTTGAACCAAATCCTACTTTGAAAATAACACCAATAACTCAGCCCTTTATGTTTAATATGTTTATTAATTGATATATTTACTGATTTTAAAGGTATCAGTTCAGCCTGTCTTTTCTTGCCATGACTTATTTTCATTTATTCATATCCCACACTTTATGATTTTTACAAAAAATAAATATTTTCTCCACAACAATCCTGTAAGGTAGGTTGGGCTGAGGGAGAATGACTAGCCCAATATCACCCAGATGGCTTTCATGCCTAAGGTGGGACTAGAATAGTCTTCAGGTGATTGGCTGAAAGTCACCTGACTGGGTTCAATACCTAAAGGCCCTGTCACACTGCCCAACGGATGCAAAACGGACACAACGGACGAGCAAAATTTTCCATCCGTTCTGCTCTCCAAAAGGGGCAAAAATTTGCATAACCGGAGCGGTATACACGGACTCGTGGGAGGATGCAGGGCAGATGGAAAGCAGATGTGGAACAGAAGCCTAGCGGATGGAAGCGGATGGCACATCCGCAGGCCTTCCAGGGGGCCTCAGCAAAGCGGCCGACGCGGAACGGCAGAAGCAGATGCAGAGTGGATTGCACAGCGGATGAAGCGGATGCACAGGGGAAGCCTAGCGGATGCACAGCGGAAGCTGAACGGATGCCTGGCATTAATTGCGCATGCGCGGGGATGCATTGCCGCAAGCCACGCGGATATAAAGGGAAGCAGCTCGCACGTGGCCAGGGCATTCGGAGGAAAGACCTGCTGCCGGATACATCAAGTACCTTGCCTGCCCTGCCTGCATGCCTGCATGCAAGCCTTGCTGCCAGCCTTTGCTGCCAGCCTGCCTCCAAGCCTCCTGGCCAGCCTCCCTGCCAGCCTTGTGTCTGCCATGCCTGCCAGCCTTTGCTGCCAGCTGCCTTCCAGCTCCCTGCCAGCCAGTCTGCCTGCCCAGCCTTGCTGCCTGCCTGCTTGCCAGCCTTGCTGCCTGCCTGCCTGCCTTGCCTGCCTGCCTGCCTGCCTTCCTGCCAGGGCTTCCTGGCCAGCCTTGGGGCCAGGCTTCCGCCAAGCCTTGGGGCCAGGCTCTCTGCCAGCCTCCCTGCCAGCCAGCAACCCCACAACCATGGGGAAGAAGCGAAAGTCTCAGCAACCTGCCGCATCCCTGGCAAGAGGGACAGGGCCACCCTCCCGCCCCCTGTCCCTGACTCTGCTTCTGCTGGGGCTTCTGCTGCTCGGGATCGCTCTTCTGGTGCTGGAGCTTCTGCTGAAGCTGCTCCTGGTGGTGGTGCTTCTGCTGCGTACTCTGCTGAAGCTGCTGCTGGTCCTGCTGGTCCTGCTCATGCTCCTGGACTTGCTCGTCCTGCTCTGCTCCTGGTGCTGCTGGTGCATGCTGGTGCTGCTGGTGCTGGTACTGCGCTGGGTCCTGGTAATTACTCCTGCTGCTGCTGATCCTGCGTCCTGCTGCTGCCTGATATGATGATGATGCGGATGATCCTGCTGCTGCTGCTGATGATGAGATGATTATGATCCTGCTGGTGATTGATGATATTGAATGATGATTCCTGCTTTGGTGCTGTGCTACTGCTGGTGGTGTGGAGAAGCAGCCCCTACTACCTTGGGAGCCCTCTCTGATGAGGGCCCATCTGGGTCCTGCCAAAGGGAGGAGAGGCATATGCAACAACGAGGAGAGGAGCAATACTGCCATGAGGAGAACACGAGAGAGAGTGCTGGAGTGGCTGAGAGAGAATGACTATCTGTGCGGAAGGGACACCGGCTGTACAAGGACACCAAGCGGAAGCAGGCTGCTTGAGACAGAGGCGCGAGAGTATGGGTTACACTTCGAGGTGCTCCTCGGCTGGTGGAAACATATGCACACCTGGTACGGGAAGCTGCACCTAAGAAATCTGGCCAGGCCACAGTTAAGATGACAGACAGAGAGACCTATGTGATGGCCAGGTGCCAGCTTCCTGGAGCGGTGAGATCCGCCACCAAGGAGCAGCAGGAGCCCCTCTGTCTACCCTCTCTCTCTGTGGCAGCCTGCTGAGAGACAGTCCTCTTCTGCGCGAGAGTCAGTCCCTGTCTCCAGGCAGGTTTCTGTGAGCGTGCCACGGCAGAGAACCCGCGCGACAGTGTTGTAAACTGTGGTGGAGCGCGTGGAGGACTCCCTGTGCGGTGGGAGAAAGGAAAAACATCTAGTCCACCACAGTCGTACCCGCATCCACCCCCCCCAGGTCCACCTCCACAGAAAGGCAGACAGCCAGACAGCAGGTGGGGCAGAGCCCACACTGTTCCTGCTGGAGATCAGGGACACCATCCACACCAGCATAGATCTCCATCTCTCAGCTGGTCCACACCGCACTCCTCATCTTCCCAACCGGCAAGCCCTTTCCTCTGCCTATGTCAACCAGGCCTGAGGACATTGGAGGGATCCCCAGTACCAGGTGGTGAAGGACCGGATCACGGGAGCTGCTTCACAACCCTCCAGACCCAGAGGAACCTGCTCCCACCCAGTCCAGGTCTTCTCCTCCCCCAGGTGATGATGTCGCCTCCCATACCAAGGCTTCCACAGCCGCTCACCTACCAGGGCTACGGGCTACCAGGAGGTCCAGCAGCACAGGCCAGCAGCCCTTCCCAGTCCAGGCACAGAAGTCATCGGTGACACCGTTTGCCACCGGTTCCACTGATGCCACCGATGCTAGCCACGCCAATGATGTCCACCGATTGACAGCGATGCCCCAACCCCACCCACACCACCTGCCACCCACGCCAGTCCTCACCCAGCTGCAGACCAGACAGCCCCACTACACTACTCCTCCCTCCACCCCACAGCCAACCCGGCCTCACGTACATCTGTCATCAGTTACTGTCGGGCTGACACCCCATGGCATGGAGGAAGCCGTCCTCTCAGGATCACGGGTCTGAGCCAGCTGTCTGAGAGCTTTCTCACAACACACCGTCCCCTGTTTGTCCTCTCAGGGCCAGGCCACCCCAGTGGTGCTTCAGACCAGCACTCCAGCACCACCCACCTCCACAGCACCTGGACCCTTCACCCCTGAGACTGGGCACACCTCCCGAGTGACCAATAAGAGTGCCAGAGGACTGGGTAGCCTGGCTACCTGTCAGAGTTTATTTGGACACTTGACTTGGGTCATTTTGTTTTACAGCTTGTTTGTTAATAAAGTTTCTTTGATTCACACACTTGCTTCATTTTCTTTTTTTAATAAAAGTCTTGCGTGAAAACTTTTAGAATTTGTTAAGCCTTTGCATCTTGTGGGAAATGGTTAACGATAAGCATGGGCATGGGCAGGGATACCTGTGGGTTATGGGTTAATAGCTGGTGGGATGGGTAGGATTAGCAGTGGGGATAAATAACCTCCCAGGTTGCAAGCAGTAGTGGGACTGGTATTGGTCCCCCTCCTGACTATCCGACACCCATGGGCCCTATTAATTATCAATAATAAGGATGTAATAAATCAATCCACAGCATGTCAACAACGGGACTGAAAACACAACTTCTTTATATAAACGCCCTGTTGCATTGTAGGCCCACCCAACATTAACATGGCCCAATCTCATCAAGTGTGATGAGACAGGCGTCGAAGGAAGCACTCAATTAATCATCTATCATCCTGTCTCTTGTCACTCCACTGCTCCAGCTGGAGGGATGCTTGCACGCAGGTCTCAGGAGGATTTTGCACTGCATTCTTCCCTCGACTGTGAGCTCTGTTGGGGCCTTGCACATCCTCAGTGTTCTATCAGATTTCACCCTTGCCTCCATTCTCCCCACGAAGCTCATGTGTTACCCATTGCCCTTGTTTGGATCCACGAGCCTCAGATT
>BHFT01039714.1:0-35682 GCA_004320025.1 Laticauda laticaudata | reverse complement strand
GATGGCAAGCTTTTTTGTCCGTTTTACATCCTCTTTGCATCCGTTGGTGCAGTGTGACAGGGGCTTAAAAGAATGACTTAGAACTAGCCAGTTTTCACCTTGATTTTTTCCCTTTGTTTTCTGTCTCCCAAAATCCAATAATTGTCTTTCTGATGTAAACATGGCTCCATGAAGCCTCCGCAGGAAAAAAAGAAGTAAAATAGTTAAGTGTGTGTTCTGAAAACAGTTAATATTTGGGGATATCCACAGATTATTTTAGAGACAGAGTCAGAGAACAACAGAGTTCAGGAGACACTAGTTGCTTTAATTATTGAACTTCATGTGCCTGTTCATCTTGGCTGTGAAATCCCTGCTTCTACACTCTTTCTTCTGTCAATTTATATATATATATATATATATCTCCCCCTCCTCCCTCTCATCAGGGCACATGCATATCTTATTTACACATAACATATTTCTTCTCTAGCTGCCTTATTCTTTTGCTCACAGTGGGGCTTAAAATGTGGAATCTGGTTCATCTGTTTATGACAAGGAAAGATTGAGTGGATAGCTCTTTTCCATGAATGAGAGCAATACATTATCCTGTAAGATAACAGTTGAACAGAAGATATTCTCAACAGCTTACATATGAGCAGTCCCCAAAGGGATTTTGCTTTCAAATGCTATGTAATTGTGACTACTTACTGATCTGAAACAGGATATGCAAAATATAAATAGCTGATCTTATAAAGAGCAAAAAGCAAGGTTTAAGGTGACTACTTTTATTCAAATCTCAGCTAAGTGTACTTATACATTACTTGCTAACAGTGCTAATAATATTCATACAAATTACAGCAAATGACAACAGTGACATTCCCATTGTGATGTACTGCATTCTCTGAGCAGTTTACAATGAAGTAGCATTGTATGTTTGCACGTTGCCCCCAATGATCTGGGTCCTCGTTTACTGACCTTGAAAGGATGGAAGGCTGAGTGAATCTTGAGCCCAATCAGAATTGAACTCCAGGCTGTAGGCAAAGTTTTGCCTGCAATACTGCAATTTAATCATTGCACCACCAGGGCTCATTGCATAACAAAAGTTTTATAACAAAAAAAGAAAGATATAACTAATATGTCTCAATAGGACGGTACAAAAACCAGGCATTCACCAATTTCTATAAGATTTATTTCTCAACATAATTTTCCAGTTCTTCATTTCTGAACTTATTTTGTAAAAGCCTTATGTTGAAATCAGTGCCATCATTTTGAATGTGCGTTGATGTCCACTCAAATCTTGGCAGTAAACTATCCAAAATAATTTCATCCATTTCCTTTTTACTTTACTCTCTTTTTCATGTAAATGTGCTTTTTAATTGCTTTTAGCAGAGATTATTTTGTTGGTGTTCATACTAAAATAATCCTATTCTGTCCATGATCTTTTTCTCTTAGCTCTTCTATCAATATATAATAAAACCAAGATTATGAATAGAATAGTTGTGCCTTTAAGATAAAATTTTGGGAATAACAGAATTTACAGAATTTTTGAGAATTACAGAATTGACTATGGAATATGTTTATCAGTCAATTTAGGTATCTTTTTTAGCTTTCAACCTTGTTTATGGATATATGTGCATGTGTTGTAAAATAATATATCACTAGTTTATATTTATATATCACTTGTGCAGGGATAGGGATTCAGTGGCTCAGTGACTATGACACTGAGCTTGTCAATCAGAAAGGTTGGCAGTTCAGTGGTTCGAATCCCTAGTGCCGCATAATGGAGTAAGCTCCCCCTACTTGTCCCAACTTCTGCCAACCTAGCAGTTTGAAAGCACATAAAAAAATGCAAGTAGAAAAATAGGGACCACTTTAGTGGGAAGGTAACAGTGCTCCATGCGCCTTCTGCATTTAGTCATGCCATCCACATTGAAGCAGCTTGGAAGGTCAACAACAAAATATGCATTTACTAGAAATCCTCTGACCCCTTACCTTGCTTCTTATAGAGATATTGTGCAAAACCACGAAATTGCTGAACTAAGGAACTGGAAGTAAGCATGTTTCCGCGAATAATAAAGACTCAGCCTTCCAGAGTTTGCCTAAATGCAGGCTCTTTGTGAATAGAATAAGATGCAATTATTGCACCAACTTAAGATGGGCAAATATTTGAAGTTTCAAATGTAGCTGGATTCTAAGAACATCCCAAACTGTTAACATTATTCTTTATAAGAAATGTTATCCATACAAAATGGGTTAAATTCCTATTCTAGAGTCCATTTGCTTCCTAACCAGGAACACTTTGATTAACTTTCAATTTCTTAGCCCTTATTTCTTAGCCCTTTTACTGCTGCCAAACACTGATTCAAAAATTCACAACTTCTCCAATAATAAATGAAAAAAATGAAATCAGAAAAATATTACATGGATGGTCAAAAAGAGAGATTCAGTAGAAACCAGCAGACATTGCACTACCTCAGTGTAGCTCCCCCATTTACTGGGATTATAAAGTTGTCTCAGTCTCAAAGTTAGGCATAAAACAATACTGAAACTGATCTGGACAATCTGATTATTTAATTATGCAATTAGAAATTAATAGAGTCATTATACATCTAAGAAAGAAGAGATGTAAATGTACCTATACCTCATGCACAGAGTTGTTACTTCCAATGTACTGATCAAGGAGAATATTTACAACATCCTCAATACAGTACTCTCAACTACAAGAACATTTATAATGTCATTTGCTACTTCCCCTTTCCAAAAGTTAAAGATGCTCAATTGTTTTGAACCTTCTTTTGGAGAACTTTCTCCTCCTTCCTCTGAAATAACTTTTTATTATTCAACAGCTTTAATAAAAGATCACCATTCAACTTTTTATGGATCAGTGACAGAAAGCTGTTATGGTTCTGTCATATACATCTGCTGATTGTTATTAACAGCTGAACTGTCATTTATCTGTACCCTTAACCGACAAATTCATAGCTTTCATTCTTTGTTCATTTTTTTCTTTAGACAGATTTTAAATCCAAACAGGATACATCTGAGATGGTTAATAAGATACAAATCATTACTTTCAGGCTGCTATTGATCACCTTCCTTTACCTTTTGCCCCTATTGATATTTACTTCTCTTAGTATTGCTCTGACTGTAAGACATGGGCAATCTTTGTATTCTCCTTTTTGCAATTCCACTTGACCTTTCCACTGGTGTTACAAAAATTGTTCTTAAATTCTTCCCATTAGAACAATACACAAAATATTTTTATTGTTCTATGCATAGAAGGCATTGATTCAAAGAAGGCCTCAATAAAAGCATGTGAAAAGGATAGGTTTATCAGAACCTATAACAACATTCTTTGATAACAGTTTATTCACAAAGAACCATTTTGAATATCTTATGCTAAGAAATTATACAACTATTTTGAAAAGAATCATTTGCAAACAGCCAGTCCTTTGATTTAACCTTAAACTTTGGCTTGTATGCTTATTGAAAAGGAATAACTTCAGAATACTATAAGTGCCTACCATCCCTGTCCTATTGTTTCTTTTATTTTTCTTATACGTACTCATTTCTTGTATTCATAACTATGTTTATCCTTATACCTATTATCTTGTAAGCAAATAAAAAATAAATAAATAAAATTTTAGTTATTCTTTCAACCATGGTTAAGCTATGAACAAATCAGGGATCTCAGCAGTTTCTAAAAGACAATTGTCTTCACTTTTCTACTAATGGAACATCTCTGCTGCAGAGGTAAGATTACTTCTCTCTTTGACACTCTTTCTCAAAGCCCTGAAAACCTGGTTTTTCCAAGAGGCCTAGGGATCCCAGAGTGGGATGATTGTTGTCATCTGGCGTGGGATGGGGTGGGGTGTTATTGCTTTTTTATTGTTTTTATATTGGGCTTTTATCTATCTGGAGTAGATTCCAGCCATCTGGAGTCACCAAGAGTGAATTTAGCACTCATATATATTTTCTTAAATCATTACATCAAATTAAAAATAATGATGCAGGGAAGACACATTTCCATACTCAGCAAGGCATTGAGGATGCTTCGTGGGAGAGCTAGGGTGGTTCTACTAAATGTAATTGCAATGTTCCAACTTATTTATCTTATCCCATCTTCCATGCTATGAAGTAACTGTGAAACCATTTCTCCTCTGAAGATCTGTACTGTAGATAGCACCAGAACTCCTCCTCTGCAGAAAAAGGAAGAACAGCAAGAATTTGTGCATCTTGAAACTTTTATTTGATAGATGAACTAGTATAGAAAATATGAAAAACCAAGATATTTATATGAATACTTATTTTATTTCATAGCTATCAAAAATCCACATGTCAATCCTCAGGAGACTTCACGTACCAGTATGTGTCATGGAGAGAGTGCTATATCATATTTATATAGTATTAATGAAATGTCCATTTATAAGTAAATGTAGAGAAAAAAAACTGCTACAACATTGTTGATTAAAATACAGACACAACCATTCTTCCTCCATTCTGTAATTGTAAGTTTATGTGGAACATACAAATAATAAATCAGAAGAGTGACTTGAAAAGCCTTCTTGGCTTTTCAAAAGGAATATGTAAAATTAAGGAAACTTTCTGGGAGGAAACAAAGAGAAATTACTTAAGATGTTACTGAAAAGTGACAGAGAAAATGATTAGAAATCATTTGTCGGACACTGCTTGATGAGACTAAAGATGATTTTTTTAAAAAAATAAAGTTTATAAAGTGAATCTATTTAGTTGGTGTTACAATATATACGTCGGGGTTTCTAGTAGCTATTAATGGGAATTCCAAGATTTTTAAAGATCTGTTTATGAGTTGGGAAATATATCTTTTTCTTGGTTTAGTTTATTTTTGTATTGTAAACTTTAACAAAAGTCTTGTAAAGAAGCAACAATTCTGTGAGATGGGTTGTGCTGAAAGAGTGACTGGCCCAAATTCTCTTAATAGACCTTCATGGAGAAGGGAAACTAGAACTCATAGCCCCCTAGTTTCTATATCAGTATCTTCACCATTACATCCAATTGGTTTGTTCAACAGAATTCGTATTGAATATATAGGGTACTTTATTACCACATAGTGTTCCATCACTGGTTGTGTGTGATTTGTTTGGAATTGCAGAAATACTAGTGGAACAGCTTGCACAATCAGCAGAACTAATAACCAGTCTAATAACCAGACTACAAACTATGTTATGTAAAATGTAACAAAATACGTTATGTTATATTTTACAGAGCAGATATAGAAAAGCTTGCACAATGGATTCCATAAACAAAATCAAAGTATAAGTAGCCCTCGACATATAATAGTTCATTAAGGGACCGTTCAAAGTTACAATGGCACCAAAAAGGTGACTTATGATCATTTTTCACACTTATGAACATTGCAGCACTCCCAAGGTCATGTGATTTACATTTGGAAAGCTTGACAACTGGTTCATATTTTTTTGAAATATTTTTTATTTTTTTATATCATACATTTCCTTTCTATACTGAGCAGTGTGCTCTCTAAGTGTCCAAGCTGTTAATATACAAACTTACAAACATCATCATCGTCATTATGATAATATTGTCAGCATTCCAGCAACCCTCCTTTTTAACCAATAACTCAGAGACAAACATCTCTCAAGGACTGCTTTATTTGGATAGTAACTGGCACATCTATGGAATCCTGAATCTGAAAGCTTCCTTGCAATATTCAAAACTACAAATCCACCCCACCCACTTGGCTGTTATCACATCACATGGTCCAATCACAATCCATCCTAAAGTAAGATATTTATTTCATTCTGCGTCATACTCAATGATCTTGAACTAACAAAAGAATTTTATTTTGTCTACTTAGAGATACTTAATTGAACCCCCCTCCCACTTTCTCAGGCCTGTGCCACTGTGGGAACATCGAATCTCAATATGGCTTCCAAAGCTGACACACACACACACATATAAACAAATATATGGTAATATATGAACAAATATGATAACATCAATCATATAACATATATTGTCTTCCATTATAGTATCGATTATATAACCATCAGAAATATTTACACATCTATTTTTTTTCTCCCATAAGCCACATTTCACCCAACTCCACTCCTCCAACCTCAATATCTGTCATTCAACCATCCATAGAATTGTTCCCATGTTATGAAATAGTCCTAATCTTCTCTTCCTTTAATTTCCAGGATCAGTCTATCTATCTCTGCACATTCCAGAATTTTTTTGATTATAATATCATCTGAATACAACTGGCTCATATTTATGATGGTTGCAATGACCCAGAGGTCCTGATATCCCATTTGTGATATTCTGAGAAGCAAAGCTAATGGTGAAGCTAAATTCACATAACAGCTGTATTACTTATTTAACAACAGTAGTGATTCACTTAACAAATATGGCGAGAAATGTTGTACAATGGGGCAAAACTGACTTAACAAATTTCTCACATAGCAACATAAATTCTAGGCTGAGTGGTGGTCATAAGTCTAGGACTACCTGTATTGGACCTGATGTATGAACAGGAATGAAACTGATTTTTTACAAGTAGAAACATTGTGCAAATGTAGTGATCCAGCTAGATATTAGCTTTTTTTAAATATGCATTTCTGTAAAATAGAAAATAAAGTTTTCATGGCTTATGATTAAAACATCTGAATTGTATAATAAAATGGGGCACGTTTATCATGTTACCCTTATAAAACAGGTATTTGCAGAGGTCATTTTACCTAACTTCTTATATTGAAGCAGTTCTCAATCAACATCGTAATCTTTTTGTTCACACCCACATGGCCAGACCACTAAGAAACAAGGTTATGATTAATGGCTGCAGTTGTAATTATTAAAAGAATATTAAAATTGTCAAATTACCAAACACTCATATTTACTACTACTACTACCACCACCACTACTATAATTATAGAATCATGAATATCACCTTAAGCATGTGTACGTGTGCATCAGTAGTAGTATTCAAACCTTTTTCCCACTGGTTCTTTGGGCGTGGCCTGGTAGGCATGGCTTGGTAGACATGGCTTGGTGGGTGTGGCTTGGTGGGCATGGCAGGGGAAGGATACTGTAAAATCTCCATTTCCACCGCACTCCAGGGCAAGGATACTATAAAATCTCCATTCTGTTCCCACCCCACGAGCCTACTTTCCAACTCCGTTCTCCTGTGCAGGGCAACCAAAGAAGACCCAGCTGATCAGCTGGGACTCAGGAGACAGAGAACAGATGGGAGTGGGGCCAGTCAGAGGTGGTATTTGTTGGTTCTCCGAATTACTCAAAATTCCTGCTACTGGTTCTCCTGAACTGGTCAGAACTTGCTGAATACCACCTCTGGTGTGGTATATATATGAACACACATATGTGTGAAGCAGAGACTGGAAAAAAAATGAATTAGCTTCCCTGTGGATATGTTAACTTAATCTGAAATACTTTCTATAGTTGCTAGTTTAACATTGCAAGATTCAGACAATCCAGAAACAAAGGAACCTCCATTTTCAGTGCTAAAATTAATACAATTTATATTTTTGGGAAAGTAAAAACTTATTGCTGTGCAAATATTATGCAAATGCCCCAGCAATGCAAATTGGATTAGAGTCATTCCTCAGAGAAATGAAAGCTGAATGCCGTTTCTAATAGAATTTAATTTATTAGAGCTTTAGAGGCAGAGCCGGTGGATAAAATAAACATGAAATGGTGAATATTTTTTTCTGGTATTGGGGATTTTTTATTTATTTATCCCCTGTCCCCAAGTAGCTCTATGTGCCAAGCTTCCTGATGTACTTCTTCTATATATAATAGAAGACAAAAACAACATGCTAGCATGACATGAAATCCTGAACAAATAGGAAAGGCCATCATTGTTCTTTGATGATTAATCTTTCAGCCCTCTGACCCACTAGGATGATGACTGAAACTGACTTTGAATGTGTTCCCTACCTCACATCATTTACAAGTAAATCACCCTCCAGTTGGAATTGCCCTCCTCTATGTGTTTCTGTTCCTTCAAAGAAAAGCTGGCTGATTACTATATTCCATTTCTTGATCACATACAAGTACAAGGTTCCTACTGAGACTGTTTGCGTACTTCAATTTAGCTCACACTGGCAACTTGTGGGGTGTGTGTTGTGTGTGTGTTCTATCAACTTCAAAGTATTTATTTTTGGCAGTTACTTGGCAAATGTTGGCTAGAATTTGATCATCCCTTTACTTGCATAGTTAGTAGAGAGTATGAAACAGAGTGGAAAGCTTACAACAGTTCTTTCATTAGTAGAAAAATAAGTCAAAACTTATTTTGTGCTCATTTTTAATAACATTCCCAACATGGTTTCTTAGTGGAAAAAATCAAACAAGCTCGTGTGTATATTTACATAGGAAGTCTTGATTATACCTTCGATCAGGGCTGTCAAACTCCTGGCCCACAGGTCGGATGTGTCATGCACTGGCCACACCCACGCCTGGTTTAGTAAAGGGGGGAAAAGTCCTGATATGTAACATGACTCCACTGTGAAAACGTGAGTTTGATACCTCTGCCTTAGATCTTCAGTACCTGTACTTAGGTGCTTACATTTGTGCCAAAGAAAACCTGCTTCCTTCTACATCACTCATGTCCACCACTTGCATCCACCCAGATGTGGAAGAACCCACAGAGGCCTACTTTAGATGTTTTCAAACAGGCATGTGGTCCTTGGTAGCTGTTTCAAAATGGCTCTAGCAATATAGATGGCAGAAATCTGAGGAACTGAAGCAAGCTAACCTGACAAGAATTTAAGGCCCTGTCACACTGGCTGATGGATGCAAAACGTTTGTAAAAAGGACACAGCAGATGAGAAAAATGTTCCATCCGTTGTTATCCGCTCTCAAAAGGCCAAAAATTTGCATAACCAGAGCGGACAACACAGAAAGGAATGGACGGGGAGGCACACGGGCGATGGAAAGTGATGCTCCCATGGAAAGCCTAGCAGATGGAGCAGATGATTAGCGTGATATGCACATCGCAAGGCTTCCGGCGGGGAGCACCAAGCAAAGCGGCGTGGAACGGAAAGAGCGGATGCAAGCAAAGACGCCGAGCAGATGAAGCGTGGATGCAAGAAGCCAAGCGGATGCTAGCGTTCACTGCGCATGCGAGGGAGGATGCATTGCGTCAGCCCCTGCAGATATAAAGCGAAGGCAGCTCCCAAAGCAGGTCAACATTCAGAGGAAAGACCTGCTTCCAGACACATCGACTGCCATGCGAAGCCAGCCTTGCCGTGCCTGCAGCCAGCCTGCTTGCCTTGAGCCTAGCCAGCCAAGCAACCACATACCATGGGGAAGAAGAGAAAGCCTCATCCCTCTGCTGCCAGCCCCTGGCAAGAGGGACAGGGCCACCCTCCCGACCCCTGGCTCTCACTCTGCTTCTGCTGGGCTTTCTGCAGCCCGGGCTCACTCTTCTGGGCTGGGACCTTCTGCTGCTTCTGCTTCTGGAGGAGCTGCCTGCTGCTGCTTATGGCGTGTCGCTTCTGCTCGTGCTTACTCTGCTGATCTGCTTCCTGGTGTGGTGCTTCTGCTGGTGCTTACTCTGCTGAAGCTGCTCCTCGTCCTGCTTCGTCCTGCCGGTGCTCCTGGAGTCCTGCTGTGCTGCCTCGGTGCTCTGGCGCTGCTGGCGCTGTGAGCGCTGCTGGCGCTGCTGGCGCTGCTGGCGGCTGCTGGCGTGCTGGCGCGTTACTCTACTGCTGTGATGTCTGGTTACTGTGTGATTTGCCTGAGGCTGCTGGTGCTTACTTCTTGTGCTGCTGCTCCTGCTTGTGCTGCTGCTGCTGTGGTGTGAGAGGAGTTAGCCCCTACAACCTGGAAGCCCCCTGATGAAGGGGGCCCATGTGTCCTCCAAAGGGAGAAGAGGCAGACGTCGAGAACGGAAGATGGCTAAATACTCATCGAAGAGGAACATAGGATGAGTGCTGGAGCTGGCTCTGAGAGAGAATGAGTATCTATGGCAGGAAGGGACAAAGGCTCTATGGGACACCAAGAAGGAAGCGGGCTGTTGTGAGAGAGAAGCGGAGAGCCTGGGCTGACTTCAGAGGTGCTCCTTGCTGGGTGGAACGCAACGATGCACACCTGGTATGGAAGGTGCCACCTCAAAAAATTTGGCCAGGCCGTGGTCAACGCTGACAGACGAGAGACCTACGTCATCGCCAAGTGCAGCTCCCGCCGTCCTGGAGGTGAGATCCGCACCGAGGAGCAAGCCCCTTCTCACAAACCCTCTTTCTCCAGCAGCCTGCTGAGAGCCAGTCCTTTCGGCCGAGAGTCGAGCTCCTGTCTCCAGGCAGGTGTCTGTGAAGATTACACAATGGAGACTCCCCTGACAGCTGTGTCTAACCCAGGGCGGAGCACGTGGAGGACCCCCTGGCACAGGGAGAGAAAAGGGAGACGGGCACATTCAACCCCAGTCCAAACCCGCATCCACCCCCAAAAGCTCCACCTCCACAGAAGGCAGAGAGCCAGACCAAGGAGGACAGAGCCACACCTGTCCTCTGGGAGATTAAGAGACACCACCAGAGCAGCATAAGATATCCTCTCTCAGCTGGTACACCACCGACTCTCATCCTCCAACTGCGAAAGCCTTCCTCACCGATGCTGGAACACCATGACCCCTCATGACAGGGAAGAACCCTTTTTACCAGGTGGTTGAGAAAGGACAGGGAATTCACCTGATCTGCTTCCAGCAACCCTCCCAGATTCAGAATGAACCAGTGCCTCCCACCCAAGGTCCAGGTCTGCTCCTTCCAACCCCAGGTGAATCTCCTCCCCAGTTCCAGGGCTTATGTGCGCTACCAGGAGGTCCAGGCAAGCCAGGCAGCAGCCCTTTCCCAGTCCCCAGGCAAACAGGTTTCATTCAGAAAAACGGCCCACCATTGCCCACCGGGTTCCACTGATGGCCCACCATCAAACACCCATGCCACTGCTGCCACCCACACCACCGATGCCACCCACGCCCACCAATACCACCCCACGCCAGATCCTCACCCAGCTGCAGACCAGACACCCACTACATGCCTCCTCCTCCACCCCACGAGCCAAGGCCTGGCCTCAGTACATCTGTCAGGCAGTACTGCGGGCTGACACCCCCATGGCATGGAGGAAGGAGTCTCGTCAACATCACGGGTCTGAGCCAGCTGTCTGAGAGCATTTGTCAACACACCGTCACCTGTTGTCCTCTCGGCGGCCAGGCACCCCCATTGCGCGCTTCAGACCAGCACTCCAGCAGAATCCACGTGCACAGCACCTGGACCCTTCACCCTGAGATCTGGGCATACCTCTGAAGGAGAAGAGAAGAGTGGCAGGTTTGGTGACTACCTGTAGACTTATTGGACACTTGACTTGCGTCATTTTTTTTTTCAGCTTGTTATTAAGAGATTATCTTTGCTTCACACACTTGCTTCATTTATTTTTTAAATAAAGTCTTGGTGGAAACTTTTAGAAATAGTTAAGCCTTTTTCATGCTTGTGGGATTGGTAAAGGATTAGCAGTGGGAATGGGCAGGGTACCTTTGGATAGTATAGCTGTGGGGATCTGCAGGGATACCTTTGGGATGGGTTAAGATGATAGCTGTGGGATTGGGCAGGAGATACCTTTGGATGGGTAAATAGCTGTGGTGGGCGGGGATACCTTTGGATGGGTTAAGATACTGTGGATGGGCAGGGATACCTTTGGGATGGGTTAAGATTAAAGCTTATGGATGGGCAGGGATACCTTTGGGATGGAGTTAAGATAGTTGTGGAGGCAGGATACCTTTGGAATTGGGTTAAAGATAGCTGTGGGATGGGCAGGGATACCTTTGGATGGGTTAAGGTAGCTGTGGGATGGGCAGGGATTACCTTTGGAATGGGCCGTTAAGATAGCTGTGGGAATGGGCAGGGATACCTTTGGGATGGGTTAGATAGCTGTGCAATGGCAGATACCTTTGGGTTAGAGTTAAGATGTTGTGGGATGGGCAGGGGAAAACCCTTTGGCCTGAGTTAAGATAGCTGTGGGATTGTAATAAACCTCCGAGTGGCAAGCATAATGGGACTGTATTGGTCCACCTCCCAGCTGCCACACATATGGCCCTTATTATCAATAACAATTATTCAGTTGATCCACACATTCAACATAAACCACAACTCTTTATTAAATGCCCTGTTCATGAAGGCGCCACCCAAGACATACATTGGCCAATCTCATCAGTTGATGAGAAAGGCTGAATGAAAGCATCCATTGAATCATCTTTTCATCCTGTCTTGCACGTCCACTTCTCGCTGGGGAGTTGCACCAGTGTTTCAGAGGTTTGCGTTCTTCTTCCCTTATTTTGAGGCCTCTGTTGGGGCCTTGCACATCCTTCAGTGGCTCTATCAGGTTTCTCTTGCCTCCATTCACAAGCTCCATGTCCCCATTGCGGCTTGTTGGAGGTCCACGAGCCTTTCTGCAACACTGGTGCGGTGCGCATGAGATTTGCAGGATGCAGCAGTTCCATGATCCTCTTCACGGTCTACTGGGGCGATGCTGCATGGTTGCGTGAGAAGTACTGAAACCTGTTGGCAGGTGCCAAAGTGTTCTCCACCACCCGCCTGCCCTTGAACAAGCCGTAGTTGAAGTCCTCTCTTTCACGTGTGAGGAGTTTGGAAGGTGTAGGGGCTTTCAATGAGGTAGGTTCTGAGGGAGAAGGCGTCAGTCCCCCACGATGAAGATAGGGCACATCTTGCATGTCGTTGGAGCGGGGTCTGGATCTGGTCAAGCCATGATGAGTTTGGTTCCAGCCCCTCCATGAGGTGACTGGCTATTGTATACCTGGGCATCTGCAGATGAGCCGATAAGCTGAAGCGATCGATGTACATGAACTATGTAGTCAGCAATCAACCTGGCGAAAGTAGGATGATGCTGAACAGAAGCCCTTGTGAGTTGAAATAAGTGGACGCCGACTTGGCTTGTGGCACTTTCCAAGCCAATTTGCTTGCCATCTCTGGCTCAACTGTGGAAGTTCACTTATGATACACTGCTGTTGCAATTTTCTTCCAGCTTCTCAGGAGGGGCGATGAGAGCTCCTCCAGGTATTCTTCGATGATGGCCTTCCACCTCTGTGACCACCAATGGCTGATGGTTGTATGTTGTGGCACCTCCAGCCGTACTGCATGCTCCTGTAGGTGGTCCTGAGGCCAGTGATGCACAGTCAGTGCCACCTTGAGCCCAGGTTCACGCTGGGCCGGAAGTTGGTGCGCTGCTGGTTCAACCCTGAGTCTCAGCTGCTCCACAACTCATCAACTGGCTCGACGCATCCTCATGAAGTTCTGGAAGGCACGAGAGTCATCGGTTCTCACTCCACCATCAGCTTGTTATACAGATCCGTACTCTGCTCTTCTCCCCATCCATCTTCGGCCCAGACGCTTCTTTGACCGCCTCCTTTTCTTCCCGTAGAACAGTTGAAAGAGCTGTAGATGGCTTCCGCACTGTTTGCAAACGATGGTGATATCCAAAAGCAGCCAGGATGAGGCTGCAGAGGTCTGCACAGCAGGGCTGCTGGACTGAACGAAGTGAAGATCCAGTTAGTTCCTCCCCCTTTTTAATAGGTAATATAGGGTTTTCCCCTCATGTGTCCTTTGCATCCTTCTAGGCATCCTCTAGACATCCTTAATATCCGAGATAGGTCCCTGTGTGACGTTATTTTCCATTTTAAATGCTTTCTTTGAAGCTGCTTCCGCTTTCATACCTTTCTCCGATTCCGTCGCTACTAACGCTGCGCAATCCGTTCCATGTCCGTTCCGCTTCCTCCCTGTGTCCGCTTTCGCTGGGAGTGGATTTGAGTTGCTGCGGCATGCGCAAGGCGGATGCCTTAGCGCGATGTAGCGGACGCATCACGGATGACGACGGGATGCCAAAGGATGGTCCCCGTAGCATAGCAGCATGTATAGACGGATGCGTTGGATACATTTTCGCTCAGAAGTTTAGCAGCTCAAAACTTTTTGAGCGATGGAACTCAGTCGACGGACTGCTGGACCGGATAGAGAGGAAGAAAATGGACGCCAGTGAGTACAGAACGATGCATCGCGTTAACCAACGTATACGGATGGCAAGTGTTTCTCTCCGTTTTACATCCTCTTTCCATCCGTTGGTGCAGTGTGACATGGGCTTTAAATATTAGACCTTCACAATGATGGAAATTGCAGATTGGGGCAGCATGAACGGAGATTATGAAACTATTTTCCACTCTATCCACCAATTAAGTTCTATTTTTGTTTTGTTTCATTCTTTGTATAAAGGACGAGCATCAATTATGCATGACTGGTGACTTAAACCCTTGTGATAAAATGGGACCAAAATCTAAATAATTTTAATACCAATTTTATGTTTTTAACCATTTTTAAAAAAAACTTAACAGAGAGTTATCATTCTTTCACGTGAATGAGGTTTTTTGTAGATGATGGCAGCATATGAGTTCCTTTGTCAACTTCCTCTTATATGTTTCATTCTCTTTTGCTCCTTATTGCCTCCTTCCTATATGTTATATGAACATCTGCATGGCTATCCATTCTCATAAGAAAGCCCACTCCAAGGGAAAGTTACTGCAAAATCCCCATTCCCTCTTTACTCCTGGGGGAAGGTTACTCCAAAATCCCATTCCCTCCCCACCTCACTAACCTGCTTTCCAGCTCTGTTCTCCTATGCAGGGCAACAAAAGAAGTCCCAGATGATCATCTGGGACTTGGGAAGCAGAAAATAGATGGGGGTGGGGCCAGTCAGAAGTGGTATTTGCTGGTTCTCCGAACTATTCAAAATTTCCACTACCGGTTCTCCAGAACTGGTCAGAACCTTCTCATATAATAACAGAGTTGGAAGGGACCTCGGAGGTCATCTGGTCCAACTCCCTGCTCAAGAAGGAGAGTCTATTCCAAATATTAGCCTTTACCTAGGATCAAATTCAGAGCCTCCTGCTGAATACCACCTCTGGAACTACTTCAGCAGGAAGGTAACAGCATTCTGTGTTTTGCCGCAAGCTCCTCACTGTGGTGTGATGTCACGTTGGCCACATGACAGTGGAAATGTTTTTGGACAATGCTGGTTCCTATGGAGCACTGCCTCCTACAGTTGGATACAACTGGATAGGGGAAATCTTTAATCTTATTTATTCACTATTCCTCATTTTGTAAGGACCTAGGGACCTGGATCTGCCAGTTGGCTTGGGGCTCCAATGAGAGAACAGGACAGTGGAGATGGTGATCAAATAACAACAGATCCCACCTTCCCCCACCCTACCCCCATCCTCCCTACCTATAATTGATTTTAATGGTTGGTTTTAACTGAGTTATGGTTAGTTAATTAGATAGACAAGACAGACAGACAAACAGATAGATAGATTTTATGAATGTTAGCTGCCCAGAGTTACTATGTGGTAAGATGGGTGGCCAATAAATTTTACAGATGATGATATACACAGAGAGAGAGATGGATAGATAGATAGATAGATAGATAGATAGATAGATAGATAGATAGATAGATAGATAGATAGATAGATGGGTCGGCATTCCTCAAAGCTGATACATGATTCTGAAACTCTACATTTTATCCTCAGAATAAGTTATGCTATAACTACCTTTGTGGGTAGTTCTGAGTTTGGATCTCCTCAGGATTGGTCAAATATTTTCACACAACAATTCTATGCAAATCATTCGAAGTCTGACTGAATTTTGAGACTGAAGATTTAAAAGTAACATGATTTGATTAAAATTGGAGATTCAAGAGCCCAAAGTACCAAAACATAGATAGATCTCATTGAAGTTGAAAACTTGAATTCAATTAAAAAAAAAAAAGACCATTGACTCTAATGGGGAAGCATAAAAAATGTCTTTAGCTGCTTCATTTTTGAGCAAAATGGGATGCAAATAGCAGCAGTGGTATTCTTTTTTAGAGATTAATCTTACACACTTTCAGCAGGGTACTTCAAAGTTTTCATTGCAGTAAAAAAAACCAACCTGAAATATTTTTTCAGGTATTATAGATTAGGAAAGGGCCACTCTAACTGGCAGCAAAGGGCTACAAACCAGCTTTACTAAATCAATAAAGCAGAAGTCTTTAACCTAACTTTAAAATAAAATTCATAAACCACTTAAAAATTAAGCTGCTGCTAAATATCAAAGACTCTATCACCCACTAGGCACTTGCTTTTCTGGGCCAGCAGTCTTGTTAACATGCCTCATTGTGAACATAAGTCTCTGTTGGGAATTAGCCTTGACAGTGCAGATGCTTGTTCACCTATTTTTAAAAATAAAGTCTGAAACATTACAGTAGATGTGTCTATAATGTGAGATAAAATTAGCCCTTGATTGCATATACAATAGCCTAGAGATGTCAAACTCCCAGCATCACGTTGCTGTCATGTGATGTATTGCGACTTTTCCCCCCTTCTTTAAATCAGGGATGGGTGTGGCTTGCGTGTGATGCATCTGGCTTGTGGTCCATGAGTTTGACACTCCTGCAATCACCTAAGCTGAAGCACACTGGCTCAGAGCACACGTAGAGAATACTCAGAGCTCACTCACAAATCCTGCTTGCCTTCATACAAGGAAAGCCCACTATTTTCTGATATGAGAATGCAGTGCCATCCTCAGCGCACTGCAAAAGCAACTTCATCAGTTTTCCAGCTTTTGTTCCATATCAAAACCAATAATTTGAACTTCTATAGGCTCAACCTATAGTCTGCCAGCTTTAGTTCCTCTAATTATGTCAATCGGCTCCATTTTCATTGCCTGCCATACTGTGAATTGTGGTAGGAGTTCTGCCTCTGTCCTATAGTCATTTGTCATAGTCCTTCATGTCCATTTCATTCTGGGCTGCTGGGATGCCTGCTTCTTTCTGAAGATTTGTGACTTTTGTTATTTTACTGGTTCATTGATGAAAGCCGATCATTTAAAAAAAAAAAAATCAGTTCAGCAACAGACCTGCTGAAACAGTAAACCTTTTTTCTTTCACACTTTTTTTTAAAAAAGCTATGAAATATTTGCTCATTTCTGTTTTTATCTCAAGTGACTTAAAGAAAGAGATTAATTAGGTTGCAAGATCCAATCTGGTTGGTAACCAAGACCAAAGGTTTACTTTTTTGAGCTTTCGGACTTGTGCTAGAACCTACTCTCAGGAAACTCCTCTGTACTGGAATATGTGCTTTCGGCTAATCTGTGAATAGAATTTATGTAGTGGTTGATTCCTATTGGTTGATTGATGTGTTGATAGAAGAAGAAGAGTAGAGAGAAGTTCCCTGAGGATGGGCTCCAGCACAAGTCTGAAAGTTCAGAAGAATAAACCTCTGGACCCAGTGACCAACTCAGATTGAATCTTCCAACGTTATCCTGAGACATATGTATTTTTTTCATTCATCAATTACATTGTTTTTCCTTTATTTTCCCCCACAGGTCCATCACTGAATGTGCTGGCCATAAAATGTAAAGTATAAGAGGGCACCAAGGAAGAGACCCATGGATAAGGTGTCTCAGTTGAAACCACTGATCCTCAAAGTGACTTTTCTGCATGGTGGGAAAAGTAGAGAAGCAGTGGAATCCATTACACAGAACACTTGGCCAGAAATAGAGCCCAAACTGAAAAACAAACTGAAATCCAAAACACCATTTCTTCAGCAAATTTCATTTCATTAAGTCATTCAAAGTTGTCTCTCTAAGAGAGAGTTCTCTCTCTCTTAGAGCATGATGAGTAACAAAAACAGAATATTATGAGTAACAGAAAAGTGAGAATATTCTTTTTTACATTTGGGATAATAAAATGGGATGAATGGAAGAAGAATGTGACAATGGAAAGGATGACTGAAAGAACTGTTGCCCATTGACTGGACCCACACACTTATATTAATCAAAGAAATGAAGAGTAAGGAAGAATAAAAAGAAAGTGAAGCTGAGGGAAGGGAGACGCTCAGCAAAAGGTAAACCAAAAGAGGAGATGAGTTAATCTGAGTCTGTCTGTTTTCAATTAAATGGTTAAACTGATAAAGATAATTATAAAGATGATTGTGACAACTATAAACTATTATCCCAAAATCTAGATAATAAAACTAGATAGGGAAATCCAAGAAAAAGGAGAAAGTGAAGGAAAAACACTACTTCTCTTCAGAATAATAACAGTATAATTACCCTATTCATTTATTATACATCAAATTAAAATTAAACTATATGAAATCATATTGTTTACTCCTGCTTCTTCATCACTACTAGGCTATCTTAAAGTTTGAGAGCTGACTTATATTTAATTAAACCATACTTTTAGATTTGGTATGCATTTCTTTCTAAGAATGTAAAATCTCTTTTTGCTATTGTCCAGGGAAAATTTACCCAGCCCTTGGTTTCTCTGTGGTGGCTCAGCGGTTAAAATGCTGAGTTTGTCAGCTGGAAAGCCAGAAGGCCAGGTTCAAGACCCGAGTGCCATGTGATGGGCTGAGCTCCCATCCTTGTCCCAGCTCCTGCCAACCTAGCAGTTTGAAAGCATGCAAATGGGAGTAGATAAATAGGTACCACTTTAATGGGAAGGTAACAGTGCTCTGTGATATCATGCTGGTCACATAACCATGGAAATCTCATTAGACAGCACTGGCTCAATGGCTTTGAAATGGAGATGAGCACCATTGCCCATAGTTGGCAATGACTCGCGGAGGTAAATCTGCAGGGACCTCTTTGCCTTTTTTTTTTGCTCTTTCTGCCTCCCTCCCTTGAAGCTAAGGGGGGGGGGAGTTACAAATAGTAAAGTAGATTTATTCCAAGAGTCTATTAAAGGCTTGCAGAGGGTATAAAACTCACTGCCTGACCATNGGAAACCTGCATGCAATGTTTTGAGACTGAAAAAGTTAAAAAATATTAGATTGTCCTCCAAATCTCCAAATTACCTTTGAATCTCTCCAAAGTGGTTTGAAAACACACTGGAAAGCACATAGTTGATGTTTCTATTCACTTATTTAAAGCTTAGCATAATATAATGGAGGTGATTGTTTTCACTGCTCAGGTGAAATGTGATAAAAATGCATTGAAAGAGATAGGGAAAATGAGAAATATTTTCTTAAAACTGTTTATGCTCAGAATGTTCATACAATCAGCATGAAGTAGTAATGTGTGTTTTCTTTCAATACATAGAGAAAGATTTTGCTATGTTTTCCTCCCAATCTGGAGCTAGGAAAGATTCCTCTTTCTATACCATGCACTTACCCAAAACAGTAATCATATAACAGGTTGTGCTATAATGACCATGTCATGTCAAGCTGCCTTCATACACTTCAGATTATCTGTATGGAATGTTTTGTGTCACCATAACATGGAAAATACAATCCCCACCCTGAGAGCCTGAAGGCTCTTTATCAGTAAGAGGATGATAGAACAGAGGAATAAAGTTGTGCAGACAGGTCTTTTGTAAATGGCAAATGGAACATCTTCATGTCAAATCAAGGGTTCATTGAAGACAAGCTTCTTTGTTGATGACAATTGCTGTGTATTGCAATGACAACTTCAAATTTCTGAAAGATATATTTTGATATTTTAATAAAGAACATTTAAGTACCTACTTAGGTACTTCAGATACTTTGGAAGTAGATTGAGCCCCTCTTCTTTATGGCAGCCCCTTAGATATTGGAACATTGCTATCAAGTCAGCCCCAATCGTTCTTTTCATTAAGCTACACATAATTGTATGTTTTATCCTTCAGTTCCCTAATCAACTTTCTTGCTCTTCTCTGCACTCTAATTAGTTGCTCAATTAGTAATGTTGATTTTAGCTGATAAATATGTTTATCATTAACCTAATACTTGCATTCAAGGTTGCATTGCTAGGGCGTGTAGAAAATGCACTGTTGCATTTATTGCAGGATCCTGATAGTGAATTCAAATCCCCACAAGATAAAACAAGAGAGTAATCTTGGTTACTCTTTTACATTCATGACCCAGAGAAAAAAGCAACACGAGAGACTCTGAACAGGAAGCAGAATTGCAGACAGTAGCAATTTGTTACTGAACCATGTCTAACTTCCAAGCATTCTTGTTTTTATAAGCACAAAATTTTATCAAATGCTTGTTATTTAGCTTTGTTTTCATATTTTTTACTTTGGAAAATAAAAGTAAAAATGCTTGATGTTACGGTTGGACTGTTGCTATAACATGCCACAAGGGAAAACAATCCTCCTGCCAATGAGTGAATGAATCAAAATGTCTTTAAATATGACAATCAAATTTACCATAGTGGATGAAAGTGCATGTCAGCTGATAAAATTATTAGCAATAACTAGAGGAAAAACTGTTTCCAGCAATGTCCATGGCAGTTAATAAAACAAAGGAGGGGAAATGCTGTTTTTTTCCAAGCTTCATCTGTTAAGCACATATTCCGATGATGTTTTCTAAAACATATTCAGTTAGAGTGTATTTTTTTTCATGGAAAGATATAATAATATCCCCTATGCAGCAAGCTTTAGAGGTGAATGATGGTATGAACATTGTCCAGTGCCATAAGATATACAATTCACAATAATCTTTCCTAATGTAGTACAGCAACCATTAGTGTGCCTGTCCTCTACTACTGAACTATTTGTTTTATTTATTTTTAACTGATCACAGATTAAAGTACAACACCTTTAAATCTTTCCCCTAAATTTAACACTTAAAATAATATATACTTTTGTTCTGCTTAGTACATTCTGAAACTACTTACTATATTATAAGTTTATAATATAATTAAAACAATAATCCATAGCAAATTAAGCTGTATTATTAAATCCAATTATCTACATTATTTCAAATATAATACAACTACAATCTTATGTACTGTGCAGAATCTCTTTTTACTCATATTTTTACCCACTATCTCTGAATAGATCTTGTTTCTTTTACATCTTGTTTTAAACCTTTGTAACTTCTCTTCCCTTTTTCCCTTCCTTTCTTCTGTAATCCTGTCTTTTTTACCCCTTGTCTCTTAATCTCACCTTCTTGATCCCCTCTTCTGTATTTCTCTTTTCTGTTGTTTTTCTAAATTATATCAATTTTTCATCTTATTTTCCCCTTTTTTGGTTGTTTTTTTAAGTCTTAAATTCTCCATTCTCTTTCCCGTTTCCTTTTCTTCCCAGCTAAAATTGTTTGTTCATTAAAATGGCTTCTTCTTCATCCAATCTTCTTGTTCTTGTAGTTTTTGGTAGGTATTAAATCGCCATTTCTAAAAAATGGAAAAAAGATCCAGAAGAGCCCTTCCTTCTTGATCCTCTTCTTTTAGCTTTTTAATTCAATTTTCAGTTAATCAAAGTAGTGCCATTGTAAAAAGGTTTTTTAAACAACCAAAATATTTTTAGTCTTTCAAATAATAATTTCCAAAAGTCCCAAAGTCACCAAGCATCCAAATACACACAGTCTGTTTCATTTAGCACTTTCTTCTTTTTATATTTTCTCTTCTGGGGTTTATAGTTCAGTTATAAAGCTCACAGTTGAAATATATCTTTTTGAAGTTTTGTTACGATTTTGCTCTAATCTTATAAATTACAAGCAGCCTCCTCCAAGAAACTCTTAATGTTAGTTCTTTCATTCGCCACTTCTTCTGTCTTCATAGGGCATGATGTATCTTTAATAAAACTTAAATTCCAGGGTATTTAAATATTACTTGTCATCCGGTTAGCCAAAAACTTTCACTTTCTCAGCTTCCTCCTGCACATTCTTATCCAGATGAAAGCTTCTTTGTGGCGGCCATTACTGACTGCCACTCCATCACTTTTGGAAAAGGGAGTTAAGCCAGCTGAGGAGGGGGCAGTTGTGATTCCCCTGGACCCCTGTTGAGTCTCTCCTATCTTCAGTTACCTCTACGAGGTCACTATAACCCCCAAATCCAGCTGGATTGGGGGCACTCCAGCGGTGAGCACAGCAGGAACCGCGCACAATCACCTGCTGCTGCTGAAGCCTTGAAAATCAGAAGGGGCCATTGTTATTTTATTTTAATGGGATTTTAAATTTAAGAACTCTAAATATTATTATAAAGTTTTGTAGTACATTTGAACTGAATATTTGTAGGCTGCCTTGGATCACTTCAGCAAGATAGGCAACATATGAGTTTGGGAAAGAGGAGAGGGGAGAGGGAGGGGGAAATAAAGAGGGAGGGAGAGGGGGGAGGGAGAGTGAGAAAAGGAGGGAGAGAGAGTGAGAGAGGGGGACAGAGAAAGAGGGAGAGAGAGATGACAGATAGATAACTTTGCTGACCCAGGATGGAAGCCTAAGGTGAAGTTATTTGTATTTACATATTCTTTAGCTATTGTTCAATGTAAGATTTTCTGAAAAGAACTTTCATCAGATTGACCATCATAGCTAGCTAGCTTGATTTATCTAGAGAGCTATCTATTCAATTACCTAACAATTATCTCCTGCCACATCTGTCTAGCTAGTGTAGCCATCACTTCCCAGAAAACAGATGTATAGAGATCATAGATTCTTTGTCCAATACAACTGAAGGCATCAGGATGAAGAAAGCCTGTTCATTTGGGTTGCTCTTATATTCCTATTTTAACATCTTAATAAGACACGAAACATGCAGGAATATCTGCAGGGTGTTACATGCAAAAAGGAAGTTGGGTTTCAATTACATAATTATGGCTGCCATTCTGAGTATTTTGATCCTCTCTTTGCACCCATCCCTATTAATACAAATAAATGAAGGGAAGAAATCAGCCGACAGTTCAATAAAATAGATATAAATGAATGGTAATCTGATCTTCAAATCTTACTTAGATTTCTTTCTCCCTTAATATATGGGTAGAATGACAATGGTTTGCCAACAGGTCTCCAATTTAAACATCATGAGGGCAAAATTTTCACAAAGCCCTGTTCTTAATCAATGAAAAGCTTGCATCCTGAGAAGGATTTCATTAGTTTCTAGAACTTAATGACTCACAAAAACATATCTAATAAATTCTACAGAAAGACAAGAGGCCAGGAGGAATGGGGAACAGGGGAACTCAGTTTTGTATGACACAAGAAGATGAAACCGGTTGAAAATTCATTTTCAATTGCAACTGTCTTTTTGTTCGTAGCCACATTCCCTTGGAATAGCTTTTCCATTAAAGGGGCTTGGTGGCATCTTTTTAGTTAAGACGAATTTCCAAAAAATGTAAGTTTATATCATTATGAATTTGTATTGCTTAAAAGTTTGACATTTTGTGAGCTAATAATTTAAGGTATCTATATTCTATTAAACGAGATCCAAAACTGGGTCAGATTTCCAGTTAGTATAATAATAATAAAAAAAATACTAGGGGAAACATCAGAATGGGCTAAAAAAGAATAGATTGCCTTGTCTTACTGTACTTTTTGGACAGGGCAACCATATGCCTAGTAAAACATTTTATTATATTTTATTCAGGCTTGTTAAAGAGGGCACATCTTTTGTTAGCCAGGACATGTTCTTAACAGGAGTTTGAATATTATTAACAGCTATTAAAACACATGGCAACAGTGGCTAAAAAAATTATGTGAAACATCTTCTGTTTCAGTTTGAAGCTAGATTCCTGCCAGAACTGCAGTTCTGATTATTCTTCTTGCTAGTGGATGATCAAACTTCTTGGTATAGTTTTAAAAGGGACCTAATATTAAAGCCTACGAAGGCATGAAAATTGATCCTTACAAGTTGTTCAGAAATCATTTTTTTTTGGTGCCACTATATTTTAGGTGCAAGCTACCAACAACTCCAAGAATGGTTAAAGGGATTCCAAAGGGATTCATTTACTATAGAAAACAAAATATCAGAATTGGAAGGAACCTTGGAGGTCTTCCAGTCCAACCCCCTGCTTAGGCAGGAAACCTTACACCATTTCAGACAAATCGTTGTCCAAACTTTTCTTAAAAACTTTCAGTGTCAGAAAACTCACAACTTCTGGAGGAAAGTTGTTCCACTGATTAATTGTTCTACCTGTCAGGAAATTTCACCTTAGTTCTAGATTGCTTCTTTTGTTGATTGGTTTCCATCCATTGCTTCTTGTCCTGCCTTCAGTTGCTTTGGAGAATAAATTGGCTTCCTCTTCTTTATGACAATCCCTGAGATATTAGCACATTGCTGTCATGTCAACCCTACTCCTTTTCATTAAAGCCCATGTCACACAGCACCAATGGATGGAAAGAGGATGTAAAACGGAGAGAAACACTTGCCATCCATTGGTTAACGCGATGCTTCCGTTCTGTACTCACTGTGTCTGTTTTTCATCCTCTCTATGTGTCCAGCATCCGTCTACTGACGTTCATCACTCAAAAGTTTTGAGCTGCACGAAATTTTTGAGCGGAAATGTATCCAACGCGTCACTTCTGCATCTGCTATGCATACGGGAACATCCGTTAGAATCCGCCATCATCCGTTATGCTTCCGCTATATCTGCTAGGCATTCCTCTGCGCATCTGCACAACTCGCATCCGCTCCATGCGGAAAACGGACACAGGGAGGAAGCCAAACAGATGTGGAACGGACACGCAGCATTGTTAGCACAGATGGAGAAAGGATGAAAGCGATGCAGCCTCACATAGAAAGCATTTAAAACGAGAAAAAACATTTGCATAGGGATGTATCTCGGATATTTAGGATGTCTGCAGGATGCCTAGAGGATGCAAAAGGACACTGAGCGGAAAACTATATTTTCCTATAAAAGGGGAGGAACTCACCGGATTCTCATTTTCAGTCCAGCAGGCACTGCTGTGCAGACCTCTTCAGCTTCATCTGGCTCTTGCTCTGGCACAGCATCAGTCATCTCCACATGGATCGTCATACACTCCTTTGGTAGCCGCCATCACTCTACAAACAGTGCAAGCCATCTACAGTCTTTAACCTGTTTCTACACAAAGAAAAGAGGCGCCAAGAAGTGCCTGGGTCCAAAGATGATCGCGAGAAGAGCCGAGTATGGACTGTATAACAAGCTGATGGTGTGGAGCTGAGGAATGAAGACCCTCGTGCATTCCAGAAATTCATGAGGATGCCCCAGCCATGTTTGATGAAGTTGTGGAACGGCTGAGACCCAGGTTGACCAAGCAGAACACCAACTTCCGGCCCAGCCTGGACCCTGGACTTCAAGGTGGCACTGATCATGTTGCCACCTGGCCTCCGGGACCACATACAGGAGCATGCAGTATGGCTGGAGGGTGCCACACAACACCATCAGCACTGTGGTCAGAGAAGTGGTGCAGGCCATTATCGAAGAATACCTGGAGGAGCTCCTCCAGTGCCCCTCACTGAAGAAGGCTGGAAAAAGTTGCAGAGCAAGTGGTATCAGAAATGGAACTTCCCCCACCGTTGGAGCATAGATGGCAAGCACGTGGCTGCAAAGCTCCAGGCCAACTCAGGTCTCACTTATCACACTACAAGGGCTTCTCAGCTCATCCTCTTCGGCCATGTCGATCGCTGACTACAAGTTCATGTACATCGATGCTTCAGGCAACGGGTCATCTTCAGTATGCCCAGGTATACAACGCCAGTCACCTCAAGGAGGGCTGAAGGCAACTAATCATGGCTTCCGAGATCCAGACCCCTGCCCACGACAACGAAGATATGCCCTACTTCATCGTGGGGATGACGCCTTCTCCCTCAGAACCTACCTCAATGAAGCCCTACACCTCCAGATGCCTCCACCCATGAGAGAGATCTTCAACTACAGGCTGTCAGGGCAGGCGGCGGTGGGTGGTGAATGCCTTGGCATCCTGACCAACAGGTTCCAGGTACTTCTCACCACCATGCAGCATCGGCACGACTGTGAGGAGGATCGTGGAAGCTTGCTGCATCCTGCAAATTTCATGCGCACCCGCTACCCAGTCTTGCAGGACAGGCTCATGGACCTCAACAAGGCAATGGGGACATGGAGCCTGGGGAATGGAGGCAAGGACGAAACCTTGATAGATACTGTGGATGTGCAAGGCCCAACAGAGCTTCACCGTGAAGGGAAGAAGCAGCGCACCTCCTGAAACACTTGTGCAAGTCCCAGCTGGAGGAGGGGATGGCAAGACAGGATGATAGATGCTTAATGGATGCTTCCTGAACCTGTCTATCACATGGATGAGATTGTGCCATGTATGTTGAGTGGCCCTACAATGAACAGGGCATTTAGTAAAGAGTTTGTTTTATGTTGAAATGTGTGGTCAATGATTACATTGTTATTTAATAAAGGGCAAAAGGTGGGGCACCTGGGAGGGTGGACCATACAATCCCACTATGCTTGCACTGGAGGTTTATCTATCCCACAGCTATTACCATCCCACAGGTATCCTAACCCATCCACAGCTATTACCATCCAACAGTATCCTAACCCATCCCACAGCTATACCCATCCAACAGGTTATCACTGCCATCCCACAGCTATCCTTACCCATCCACAAGCATGCAAAGGCCTTAAACCATTTCTAAAAGCTTCCACCAAGACTTATGACTAAAGAACTGAGAGCAAGGGGGTTGAAGCAAAGATAATCTTTATAATTAACAAGCTGTAAAAGCAATGAAAAAGGTCCCAAGCAAAGATTAAAGTCAACAGGTAGCCACTCGTCTCTGCACTCTTATCAGTCACTCTGAGGCGTTGCCCATAGTCTGCAGGGTGAAGGGTCCAGGTGCGTGGAGGGTGGTTGCTGATGGAGTGCTGAGTCTGAGGCACCCATTGGGTGCCTGGGCCCCAAGAGGGACAATAGGTGGATGGTTGTGGAGAAGCTCTCAGAGAGCTGGCTCAGTCCCGTGATGTTGAGAGTCCCTTCCTCAGGAAAGGGGTGTCAGTCCAAGATTCCAATGACAGATGTTCTGAGGCTGGCTTGGCTGTGGGTGGAGAAAGGAGCAGTGTAGTGGGGCTGCCTGGCTCTGCAGGTGAGTGAGGTGAGGCATGGGTGCATCTGTGGCGTGGGTGGCATCAGTGGCATCAGTGGCACCGGTGGTGTACGATTGTACCTGTGCCTGGACTGGGAAGGGCTGCCTGGTGCTGCTGGAGCTCCTTGGTTAGCCGTAGCCTTGGTAGGTGAGGGCCTGTGGAAAGCCTTGGAAGGGAAGTGACATCATCTGGGGTGGAGGAGCAGACCTGGACTCGGTGGGAGCAGGTTCAGCTGGGTCTGGAGGGTTGTGAAGAAGACTGGTGATCCTGTCCTTTATCACTGATACTGTGATTCAAGCATGTCCATGAGGTCTGGTTGATGTAGGGGAGGAAGGGCTTGCAGTTGGAGGATGGTATGTCAGTGGTGTACCAGCTGAGAGAGGAGTTCTATGCTGCTTCTGAATGGTGTCCCTGATCTCCAGCAGGAAAGTGTGGCTCTGACCCTCCAGTCTGGCTCTCTGGCCTGCTTTTCTGTGGAGTGGAAGCGGGTGGATGTGAGTTGGTGTCTTGGTTCTGGAAGTTGCCCTCTCCTTACTCCACTGTGTCAGGGGTCCTCCACGCACTCCGCGCACAAGGGAGTGCAGCTGTTGGGAGGGTTTCTCCATCGTGGCACGCTCCATAGAACCTGCCTGAAACAGGAGCTGATCTTGGCCAGAAGAGGACTGGTCTCTGTGGGCTGCCTGAGAGAGAGGGTTTTGAGAGGGGCTGCTCCTCGGTGGGGATCTCACCCTCAAGAAGCTGCACTTGCGCATCATGTAGGTTTCTCTGTCCATCAGCTTGACCGAGGCCTGGCCAGATTCTTGAGGTACAGTTTCCGTACCAGGTGTGCATGTGCTTCCACCAGCCGAGGAGCACCTCCGAAGTGTAGCCCAGGCTCCTCCTTCTCTTCCAAGCAGCCTGCTTCCTTTTGGTGTCTCGATAGAGCTGTGTCCTTCCGCCAAAGATACTCGTTCTTCCTCAGCCATTCAGCACCTTCATCCTCATGTTCCTCTTCGAGCCAGTATTGCTCCTCTCCCATTTTGTTCTCATGTATGCCTCTTCCTCCCTCTGCAGGGCCATCTGGCCCTCATCAAGGGGCTTCGAGTTGTAGGGGCTGCTCTACACACCACCACCAGCCAGAAGCAGCAACACAGTAGCAGCAAAGCAGGACAGCAGGACAGCAGCACCGAGCAGCACCAGCAAGACAGCAGGACCAGGATCGACACAGTAGAGTAAGCACCAGCAGACCAGGCAGGACCAGCAGGACAGCAGGGCCAGAGCACCGGCAGGACCAGCAGGAAGCAGACAGGAGAACAGGACCACGGACAGGGAGACCAGCAGGACCAGGAAGCAGCACCAGCAGATGAGCACTAGGCATAGCGAAGCACCAGCCACAGGAGCAGCACCAGCAGAGTAAGCACCGGAGAAGCCCCAGCATCAGGAGCAGTGCCAGCAGAGTAGCACCGCAGAAGCACCGACCAGGAGCGCACCAGCAATAGCACCAGCAGACAGCACAGCACCAGGAGGCAGTGCAGCAGAGAAGCCCCAGTAAATTCCCAGGCACAGGGCTGCCAGCAGAGTAAGCACCAGCAGAAAGCCCCAGCACCAGGAGCAGCACCAGCAGAAGCTCAGCACCAGAGAGTCAGCGCCGAGCAGCAGAAGCCCCAGATAGAAAGCAGAGCAGGGCCAGGGGTGGGATGGTGGCCCTGTCCTTCTTGCCAGGGCTGAGCAGATGGCAGAGCTTTCTTTTCCCCATGGTTGTTGGCGGCTGCTGGCTGGAGCTGTGTTGGCAGCAGTCTTCTCTGAATGGTGACCTGCTTGCGAGCTGCTTCCCTTATATCCGCGGGGCTGACGCAATGCATCCTCCCACATGTGCAGTGAAACGCTTTTGCATCCGCAGGCATCCGCAGGCATCCGCTAGGCATCCGCTAGGCATCTGTTCCTTCCACTGCACGTCCACTTGCGCTGTGCCGCCCCGAGCCCTGCGGATGTGCATCCGCTTCCATCCACTAGGCTTCCGTGGAGCATCCGCTTTACATCCTGGCTACATCCTCCCCCGTCTGTTCTTCTGTTGTTGTCGCTCTGTTTTATATAAATTTGGGGCACTTTGAGAGCGGAGTAACAAAGGATGGTACATTTTCTCGTCCGCTGTGGTCCTTTTTACTACATTTTGCACCCGTCGGCTTATGTGACAGAGCCCTTAATTAGATCAAGGGTCTTCAAAGTTGCATGTTACGACTGTGGATTTCACTTCCAGAATTCCTGACGCTAACATGATGGAGGAGGTATTCTGCGGAGTTGGAAGTCACAAGTCTTAAAGCTGTCAAGTTTGAAGACCCCTGAATAACATATTTCAATACCTGCAATAGTTCTTCATATGTTTTAGCCTCCAGTCTCCTATCATCCTTTTACTCTTCTCTGTACTCTTTCTGAGCTCAACATCTTTTTACATTGGGGGCGACCAAATGGATGCAGTATTTCAAATATGATCTTACTAAGGCATTATAAAGTGCGTGGTATTACCACTTCATGTTATCTTGATTCTATCCCTCTATTAATGCAGTCTATAACTGCACTGGCTTTTTTGGCAGCTTCAGCACACTGTTGGCTCATATTTAAGTGTTTGTCCAATAGAGCTCCAAGATCCCTCTTACAATTACTACTACTGAACAACATACCACCTATATTACACCTGTGCAATTGGTTGTTCTTGCCTAAATGTAGAACCTTACTTTTTTTTGTCATTAAATTTCATTTTGTTAGGAAGGGCCCAATGTTCAAGTTTGTCAAGATCCTTCTATATCTTAGAAGTGTTGGCTATTCCTGCCATGTTGGAGTTGTCTGCAAATTTGATGAGTTGCCTATCTGTCCTCTCATCTAAATCATTGATGAAGATATTGAGGAGTACTAGCATTTGTATATAAGCAAGTTTAAACATACTATGGAAAAAAAATGGGTATTCAGTAAAAGAAAAAGAAATTTCTGGCATAAGATATAAAGACATTCAGTGATGAAAATATCCTTACTGAGAAAGACAAGATTTAATGTTTGTTGGCACCTGCTTTTCAGAGCAGAAATTTGAATCAGAGACTGATGTCTTAATAGACAAATCATATTATCAACCATAATTCTGCATAATGCCATACTTTATTTTTATGTATTTGTAATTTGATGTCATAACTTGTCTAAAAGTTATTTATTCTACATGTCTGTCTTCAAATTATATGCTTTGCAAGTGGAGGGTTAAAATAATGGCTGATTCAGCATATTCAGTGTGTGTATCATATGCATGCACACACACTTCAATCCCAAGTTTTTAAAAAAAACAACCCCCACAGTGATTGTTGCATTGTGGGAAAAAAGACTCGAGACCCAGTTGACCTTTTCCTTTTTATTTTCTTTCTAGTAATTGCATGCGGAGAAACTGTGGCAGCCTTTTTTATAGCCAGCTGCTCATGGCTCGTGGCCAATGATGGTTCTTTAAATCTCTCGCCACCACGGACCAACCTATCATAGGTAAGTATGCAAATATATTATACCCCTCCCCATGTGGTCCAGTCTAACCAATCAGGGCCTCACGTATCTTATGTAGTCACGTAAGTAGGTGGGGTTCTTATGGTTCTGACTGGACCTGCGCAATTCAGTCGTGAGTTCACCTCTGGACTGTTCAGATGGGGTTGCTGTTTTTCCTGTTCTTTTCTGTGGAGTCTCCTGGAAGGTAGAATCAGCCATGATGCTCCCGCCAGGACTTTCCTGGCTGGTTGAGTCAGCTCGGCCACTCCCACCAGGAGTGGCTTCCTGATGGTTCTTCAAAGTCAGCTCCAGCATCCCCAAGTTGTTTTCTTCTTCTATAGTTTCAGGTACGTGTTTGCGATTTCCGATTGGGACTAATGAGTATTGGGTTGTTGTTCATCTAGAGTTTGTCTGTCACTTCTTTACTTGGGGGTCTCCTCCCTTTTTGTTGTGTTGAAGGTTCCTCCAGTCCTGGTTTGGCTGTGTTTGGTTAATGTTTGGGCGGTCAAGTCTTTATTTGTTAGTTCACTCCTCTCCTCTGATTGTTAGAGATAGTCCAGTGTGGTCCTGTGATCTGACTTGGTCCGTGTGTCCCTCCGCTTCTTTCTGTCTCTGTATCTACCGCTGTTAGACCGGGGTCTGTATTTGGTATTTTTTGCCGTATCGACGAATTTCCCGTCAGTGCTGTTTGTCCCTAGATTAGTCCCATTGTTTGAATTGGCCGTATTGGAGGAGTATGCTTGGCCTTTTCTGGATATTGGGTGTAGCCTGTCAAGGGTTGATTCCTTTAATTCTTTTCCCATTAATATATCTTCTGGGCTTGTTGTAATTTGGTATAACTTAGTTAGTTTGTCCTATTTTTCCTGTAATATTCCCCCGCCAGATTTTGTTATGATCCTTAGTGAAATGGACCATGGGCATTCGCTTGTCATTCTAGTCGACGTACGTGCGGTTAGTGCTGCCTATTCCTTGTTCTGAGGAACCTTTCAAACTGATTGGCCCTGAATGGTCTGTTGTCGGAACAACTAAATCAGCATCCATGTCATAAAAAGTTTCTTTTGTCTAATAACAGCTTCTGTTATGTTGGTGAGTGCCTTAGCCTTACCTCAGCATTGATAAAGCGTCTAGGTCACTTTAAGAGATTGTGTCCTTAGTTGATCCGTGGGCGAAATCATGGTGTATCTTGAGCGATGAGGAGCCCAGTGTTCTCCATTCTGGTATCAGGCGAAGGAGGTGTAGTCAGATTCTGCTCCGTTTGCAATTGCTTGCATTCGCCTATATTATTATCATTCTGGCCATATACATACTCTACCAGGGACTTCTTCTGACATACCTGGTGAGCCCCTCAAGGCATATAATTTCAAGTATTTGTTCCTTTATTCGGTATGACCACCCATTCCCCCATAGTAATACATCCCTTTAAGACTGAAGTTCCGTTTGTATTCCGAATACTAGTTAACAGCTCGCATTGCATCTTCTGGCCATCACTTTCTTACCCAATTTAAAATCTGCCATGTTTCTGTCTTTTGTGGGTTTCATAGCAATTGTGTTGCTTTATGGGTAGTTTGCCAAGTTCCGATTTGTAAGGTTGATGTGGTTGAGTGCAGGATCAATCATACTAAGATTCAATAGGGTACACTCAGGCGTTCCAGTTTTAAAACCCTGTCATGCTGCCCAAGGATGGAAAGAGGATTAAAATGGAGAAAACACTACCATCCGTTGGGTAACGGAGCTTCCGTTCTGTCTGAGCTCACTGCCTCCGTTTGCTTCCTCTCTTCCGTCAGCATCCATCATGACGTTCATCCCTCAAGGTTTGAGCTGCTCAAAAACTGCGTGAAAATGTATCCACTTGCTCATTCGCATCTGCTAGGCCATGCGCAGGCATACCGTTCTGCCTCTATAAGTCCGCTATGCACGCTATCTCTGAACTCGATTCGGCGTCCACGGTAAACGGCGGAACACAGGGAGCGAAAGTGGAGACGGATGCGAACGGGTAAGAAAAAAAAAATTTCCCAGCCAAACGGATGGAGGATGAAGCTGCGTCGCAAAGAAACATTTAAATATGGAAAAAATTTCCGCAGAGGGACCTATCTCGATATTAAGATGTTGCAGAATGCTAGAGGATGCAAAGGAATAGTGGATTAAACCTATACGCCTAAAAAGGGGGAAGCAACAATCTGGATCTACTTCACCCAGCAGCCAGTGTGCGACCTCAGCCTTCACCGCTCTTGCTCTTCCACAGCATCCAGTCATGTCAACGTGGATCGTTAACACTAGTCCTTTGGAGAGAAAGGGTTATGTTTTATAGTAATATAAAATGGTGTTGTATTATGTTTTATTGGCGTCCTTTTGCAATTGTTTATGTTAGGTTTTTTATTTTGAATTTTATATTTTTTTTTTTTTTTTTTTTATTTTTTTTTTTTTTTTTTTTTTTTTTTTTTTTTTTTTTATGATTTTTTTTTTTATTTTTTTTATGTTAATTTATACGTGTGTTTGTTATTTTTTTGTGTTTATTTTATTTATTTTGATAGAACATCTTTGGCAGAAGAAGAGGGGTTGGCGAATGGTACATGATAAAAAGGTCTTGGCACAATAAAAGGATAAACATGGCAGAGTAGAGAACGAAGGGATAAACTTGGAGGTATTAAAAATGATGGAAAGGAGCTGAAAAGAGAGCTAAAAGGTAGAGAAACAGAGGTAACATGGAAAGATGCGAAGAGAGGGGAGCGAGATAAATGACAAAGGATTGAGGCTTTGGCAGGTAAATATAGAGCTAATGAAAAGAAAATTATTATGAAGGCCTGCTCTCGTCTGCACACAGTGCGAAGTCAATCTACAGGCTCTGTATTACTACGGGAAGAAAAGGAGGCGCCAAGAAGCGTCTGGGCCGAAAATGGTTCAGGGATAGCAGAGTACGGACTGTACACAAGCTGATGGTGGAGTCAGGAACGAAGACATCGTGTCATTCGCAAAACTTCATGAGGATGCCTCCACCATGTTGACGAAGTTGTTGTGCAGCGCTGGACACCCATTGACCAGGGCAAACACAAACTTCTGGCCCAGCTGGACATGACTCAAGGTGCACTCCTCTGCGCCACTGCCTCAGGGACACCGTACAGGACATGGCATAGCAGCTGGAATGTAGGTGCACACAACACATCAGATTGTCAGAGCAGTGGTGACAGGCCATCATCAATATACTGGAGGAGCTCTCTATCCGCCACTGACAAGTCTGGAGAAGTTCGAGCAGTGGTATCAGAAGTGAAACTCCACCACCCGTTGAACCATAGATGGAACACGTGGCCTGCAAAGCTCCAGCCACAGTTGGTCCACTTTTACAACTACTAGGGCTTCTTCGATAGCATCTCTTTTGCAGGTCGATGCTGATACAAAAATTCTGTACATCGATTGTTCACTACGGTGCAGTCTCAGATGCCGAGTAACAACTCCAGTGACGTCGAAGAGGGCGGAATGAACCAATATGGCTTCCAGATCAGACACATGCCCAACGACACGCAAGATGCCCTACCTCATCGTGGGGGATGCACTTCTCCCTCAAACCTCCTCATGAAGCCCTAACCTCCAACTCTCACCTTAAGAGAGTTCTTCAACTAACAGGTTCTCAGGCAAGCGGGTGTGAAACGCTTGCGATCCTGGGCCAACAGTTCCGGTCTTTCCACCACATAGCGACATCGCCCACAGACCATGAGAGATCGCGGAAAGCTTCTTGCTTCCCTACATCTCAGCGCACCGCTACCGCGTGTGCAGAACAGCTCGTGGCTCCAACAGAGCAAGCGGAATGAACGTGGGGAAGAGGCAAAGGCAAACCTGAGCATAGACGATGCAAGGCCCAACAGAGCCTGCGGAAGGAAAAGCGAGCACAACCCCTGAAAACTGTGCAATCCCAGTGGACATGATAGCAAGACAGGATGTCAGATCTTAAGGATGCTTCTTAGACACTGTCTTCATCACACGTGAGATTAGGGCCCAGTGATATGTTGGGTGGCTACATAGCAAGGCAGTTATAAAGGTTTGTTTATGTTACATGTGGTCGGATGATGTATTACTTTTATTGATAATAAAGGGCATAGGTTGACCTGGAGGGTGACCTATACAGTACACACTATGCTTGCACTGAGGTTATCTATCCCACAGCTATTACCATCCAATTATCCTGGATCAATGCCCACGGGATCGCTGCCCACACCATGCTATCTTAACCATCCACAAGATATCAAACCCTCCACAGGTATCCCTGCGCCATCCCTGCTATCTTAAACTCAACCCACAGATATCACAACAATGCTCCACAGTACGCCTGCATCCCACTGCCATTGAACCATTCACAGAGATATCCTAAACCACATCCAAGGTATCCTGCCCTGGTGATTCCACTGCCACCAGCTATTACCCTTCCAAGGTTCCACCCCCTCCCCCCCCCTCCACCATGCTATCTTAACCCATCCCAAAGGCATCAAGGCTTAAACCATTTCTAAAGTTTCACAAGACTTTATAAAAAAAGGAAATGAGCATGTGTATCAAATAGACTTTATTAAAACAGTGTAAAGAAAAATGACCACGTCAAGTGTCCAACATAAAGTCAACAGGTAGCACCAGCCAGTTCTGGCACTCCTCTGGTCACTTCGGAGTGGCCAGTCTCAGAGGGGATCCGGTGTCCAGTCGTTGCTGTGGAGTGCTGGCTGGAGTGCTTGTCTGAAGCGCCATGGGGTCCTGCCCCGAGAGGACAAAAGTGAGGTGTGTTGAGAAAGCTCCAGCAGCTGGCTCAGACCGTGATGTTGAGAAGCTTCCTCCATGCATGGGTGTCACCCTAGTACCGAGGAAGATATATGAGGCCGGATGCGTGGTGGGAGGAGAGCACTGTAGTGGGCTGCTGGTGTGCAACTGGTGAGACTGCGGGGTGGCATCAGTGGCATGGTGCAATAGTGTGTGGGTGCATCGTTGGTGTAGTGGATCATGTGTGTTCCGTCGTGTGATCGGTGGGTTGGTGTCATACGTGGCGGGTGGTATCGGTGGTGTCCGTGTCTATCAGTGCGTGTGGCATCGGTGCGGTCGTGGCATCATGTCGTGGGGCTCGGTTGCTCAGTGAACCGGGCAACGTTCGTCCGATGACGTCTGCTGCCTGGGTGTACGGAGTGCTGCCTGTGCTGCTGGCACCCTGTAGCCGTAGCCCTGGTAGTAGGGGCTGTGGAAAGCCTTTGGAAGGGGAGGGACATCGACCGCTGGTGAGGAGCACACTGACTGGTGGGAGGCACACTCAGCTGGGCTGAGGTTGTGAAGCAGCTCGGTGATCCGGTCCTTCACCATCCTGGTACTGTGGCTTTTCCGCCTATGGTCTGGAGGGTCCTG